>JALLOY010001360.1:0-10664 GCA_036939835.1 Thalassiosira delicatula
CATGTCGCCGACATTACCAACTAAGGTGATGGGCGATCCCAAACTTACACTCTCAAAGTCAAAGAGCCTCCGTACCAATTTGTGCATCAGCAAGTAGGAAGTGGATGCCCTTGTCTCCAAGGTCAAAGATTCCAGCAGAAATGCCCAAGACCCCCCAATCAAAATATTAGGCCTGGATCCAGCTAGAGGTAGAAAAGGTAATAAGCTAGACTTACTTATTCTACCAAGTGTCTACCTCATCCAAACAGCTTTATTCTTAATTTCAGTTATAGTGCTTACAGTATCTAGCCGTCAGAAAGTACTTAGCGCTATCCCTACCACATCGATTTGGATCAAATAGGTTTCTATCAAACTTATCCTCCTCTTAATCTTAGTATGTGTTTATTATATATACCTCCCAATGTTGTATCTCTCTTTACGCCACTCCTCTTTTGGCCAGATTGCTACGCCCGTCCTCTCACGGCCACGGCGTGTTCAAAATTCTCAACATGACGCACGCCCTCTCACCTACTCTGCAACATGAGAGATGTGACTGTATCCGTATCCGTATGACAATAGAATGTACATTCGCTCTGAAATACAAGTCCCTCCACAGTAAAGGTACCTTGTGCAAAAACCAAACCAGGCCATGTGCCAGGCTATAGGGTGTGCATCAATGCTGACCATGGACCCATTCAATGTGACCACAGTGTGCGACCAGTGGCTTTCGCACATACCCACTTTGCCAGATGGTTTTACCCTGAGAGCAATATATTTTGTTGCCATATCCATTATTGACATTTTCCTCCGCTGTTTTACTGTTGGCAAACTGACTTGCTGTAAATTGAGCAGCATGTTTAGTTATGTGAGGGTTGATCCCGCAAGTGTACTTTCACCATCCAAGCAGAGACACCACAGGAGAAGAGGACATGGTATGCATCCCTGGACACTGTGTCCAAGGGTCTCGCATTTGTCCTGACTTCATATAAGGTTGTTCACTACGGTGTCCCTTCTTGCCACTGGGGCAAGTTTGTCACAATCCTCCGTCTCTTTTGACACAGATGGTCTGCCCTTTATCGCAATGGTTGGGCCATTGGTGATATCTGTAATGAGAGGTATGGAAACTGGTCTCAATTGAGACAGCGGATGGACTCATAACAATGGCAAGGAATGTTGGGACCCTGAGTCTCACTTTTGAGGATAATGAGGAATCAAACTCAACCTATGATTTGCTAGATATTGTCTATGATCCAGACTTGCCTTGTAGCCCATCCCTTTTCTGATCAAGTTCTTTGCAGAGAAATCTGCTAGTGGCAAACGTTTTGACGATGGCACATGGATTTGACCAGAGCCAACAGATCAGGCTTTTCTTGGGACCAATGCAAGTTTGAGCGTCACTTCCATCATGGAGACAGCATACTTACTAAACTATGCTTTCATCAGGGTACAGGGCACCTCCTATTTCAGTGCATTTTGCACTAGGATCCAAGGTTTTCTGAACGGCAATGTCTGTTGTGCCTTTTATCCACATTTACTATTTCTCATGAGGCCTCCTTGTCTCAAGAGTAAGAACAGAATTTAAACATGATAATACAGGATGACACATTGGTCCACGAGAGAGATGAGAATTACGGCCATGCAGATTGGTGTAAGCCTGCATTACCCGCCCACCAACCAGCAAAACAAGTGTCTTTTGAGCGGAATATCAAACCCCCATCAAACACAACCCTCTCCAACAAAGGACAAACAGCTCAACTGGGAATGAAATTTGTTTACAATGATGGTTAAGGTCACTATGAGGCAGTGTTCTACAAGGGAGCATCAGCGGACGGACTCACCCACATCATCAGAAGAAAAGATGGACAAGGGAGCATCAGCAGACGGACTCACCCACATCATCAGAAGAAAAGATGGGGCTAAATTGTCTGTCCCAGCAGAAAGCAACCTTGTCTTCCTCAACCAGATAAATAAGTATAACAAATATTCCTCCAACTCCTTTGGATTACTGCAAAGAGATTGGACAGGAACTCACTAAAGATGAAGCTCAACAGTTGGCTTGTCCAAGAGTCTTGACACCATTGCAACAGGAACTCATGAGTTAGCATCACCGATATCACCACTTGCCTTTTCGCCTCATTTATATACTTACAAAAACAAAGAATCCTCCCCAAATGTCTTCTAGAATCCAAGGCAGCCTCCCTCTTTGTGTTGTATGTCAATTTGGCATGGCATCACAAAGGCGCCAAGCGTGGAAGCATTTGTCAAAAAGGGCATATAGAGCCAGGAGATGCACACCAGTTCCATTGTATCAGTCTAATGTATTGAACATACCGACTAGAGTGAATCTTAAATAGTCTGACATGTGTTGTTCACCAAGGCTACGTGAGAAATGTGAAGCAGAAGCTAGAGCAAAAGCAGGTGCAAAATCTCATGTACCATATAGTACGAAAGTAAAAAAAGAAAATACTTGGACAATTGCTTACCATAATCTCTCTTGTGGGTAACGTAAGTCTGCCTCAACACCAATTCTCACCAAATGAAACCTATACTGAAAATCTGATTTAACAGTTCCAGGAAGTAAATGATCATTATGACAACACGATCAATGAAATGCATATGTCCACATACTCAATGGATAGCAGTACTGATGAGGCATTCACATACCAGAGAACCACGAAACAGGATGACAGATTAGATTTCATCAAGGCTATTGAGAAAGAAGTCAGAGACCATGAATCTTGAGGCCATTGGTTGATTGTGAAACAATCTTCCTTAACTGAGAACACCAAACCAACCAAATCAATTGGGTCATTCAAGTGAAAGCGGAGACCAGATGGCACTCTCCTCAAACACAAAGCTTGTTTGGGTGCACATGGAGGAATGCAGCAGTTGGGTGACAATTATTGGGAAATATATTCCATGCTGAGTTTCAGATTATTGCTTTCCCTGGTAAATATTTACAACCTAGAATCTAAAGCCATGATTTTTTTCTTGCTTTTTCCCAGGCAGATCTAGATGTAGACACGTGGATGCACATGCCAATAAGTTTTCAAGTAGATAGAAAATCTGAAGATGTCTCAGTTAGACACTTCATCCTCAAACCGAACAAAAGCCTTCATGGTTTGAAACAGACCTCCTATCGAATCTATTGGGGGGAATCAAGATTAGATAGCTCAAACTCTATGATCTTAATGAGCAAATACTCAAGGCCCTGAAGTTCCATATCACGCATAAGATATGCATTGTACTGTGTCTACTATTATTGCTTATTCTTTTTGTTTCATATTTCAACTTTGCTTTAAATGCCAACATCTCTCCCAAGTTATTGTTCTATCAACCAAAGCCTGTGATGAACCGCCATTTCTGAATAAAAAAGACAGAAGCCTTTGCAAAGTTCGAGGCAAGTGAGTCTTTGGTGTCTAAGTTTGCAACATATTCTGGCTGGAAGACAATGACACTCCATGGTGAATCCATCCCTGTAGACATTGACGACCCTGAAATCTAGGATACTATCCAAGATACTCGAGATTTGACATGAAAGCTTGATATTGATAATGTCTATAACATGGATGAGACTGGACTTTTTAAACTGCATAATTATAGCTATGTCCAAATCAAAAGGCACAGAGATTGCCAGAGCTAGAGGAACCAAGTCAATGAAGTTCAAGGATCAAGTCATCGTGTTCATGACTGCCAATGCAACCAGCACTGACATGGCACCACTGAGCATGATTGGCAAAGCTAAAAATCCATTGTGCTTTTGGAATAGGACCAAGAAGCTCCAATGCATCAACCAGGCAAAGATGTGGTCAAACAAGAAAGTATTTTTTAAGTGGTGGGAAAATGTTCTTAACTAGTTAGGGTTAGGGTTAGGGTTAGGGGTAAGTATAGCTATCCTTCTATGAAGAGTAGACAATTTTTGGTATGTTTCTACAACTAGGAATTGATATGAAACCTTTTGGATTGACTATCTAGATTTTTGTACATGCTTACTTTGACTTGGGTTGCAAATGTAATGGACAAAGAAAGAACCATGAACACCGCAACTCTCCAGAACTTGCAATATCACACGAGGTTATGATCAGTTGCTTGCCTAGCTCAATGTTGAACGGTAGATCTTTCCCGGCAGGAATTATTGTGTAAGTAAGAATGAGCAAGGTCCTAGTCTTGATCAGATACTTTTAGGTCAAAAGCGGGTTCTACTTGAACACGATTGTGGAAAAGTTTAAAGAGCCAATCTAACGCACAACAATCGTCTTGAGAGTAGAATAGGAACAAATACGAAGAGGGAAATGAATATCTCTCTTACTTGTGTAGAGGTGGTAGAATATTTTTCATGCTAAAACATGGCTCATCTTCACTCAGTCATAAGTAGTGGAGCAGGAGATTCATTGTTTGAGGTCCATTTATTGAGAGAAAGCATAGACAGTACCTGACTGTAGGAGTGGAGAGTGAGGTATCATCAAATCCTGTACATCAGTAGAGTTTGTAGCAGATAGTTTAATACCTAATGTCAAGTTCAGGTCCTCTGAACAAACAAACCATACTATATATCTTCCATATAAGGAGGACAAACAAATTATCCATATAACTTCTAAACAGCTAAAGCACAAATCTTTCTCGCCCCCGTCACTTCTTTCCATACTATAATAATCGCCATCATCTTCATTCATCTATCGATTCGGGCAGCAAGTCAATGTTGAGAATCTCCTTCTTCATTCTACTAAAGTCGCTAGATTTGTAGGCAGCGCTTCCCTCCTTGATTGCCTTCTCTTCCTTGATATCGATCACACCCGTTTTCGCAGCCTTGGACACTAGATTGATCGCGCGCTTCCCCAATTCAACCATACATCTCGATTTAGTAATGCACTGATCCCGATTTTGCCGATCTTGTTGCTGTTGGTTTAGCAAGTCTTGCTTCAACTCTTGAAGTGAAATACGATCTTCTGCCACCTTGTTAGTGTACTCAATCTCCTTCCGGGCGTGTTCACTCATAAGTTGAGCAACTTCCTTATCAAGCTCTGCCTTGCGCGTATTGCTTGCAACAGCGGCATTGTTGTCAAGTGTTGCTAACTTATACTCAGCCTCGGAGATTGCTTTGCTCGTATGCTGCTCAATTACAAGGTGTTTCTCGTCCTCGTGGTTGACAATAATTTCGAAAGACTTGAGATTACTTTGATCCGTTGTGCACCTGACGACAAAATCATACGACGATGTGGAGCCTTTGTTTTGGTGGGATTCTCTGGCTAATTCCAACTGCTCTCTAAATATAGCACTATCCTCGATGGCCTTTGTTACCAAAGCTGGAGGGTGTGCCAGATCCAGCATTTCAGGGGCAGTCTTGGTCGCTTCAGTCTTGATGATACAATTGGAGATTTTGCTTGTTACACTCGTAACCTCAACCTCCTGGACAGGAGCTCTTGTATGACCTACTTCGTTCATAGAATCCTGTGCTTGCTGAATCTGATGTTGACCGAGAGCTTGCTGGTGGAAAAATCCATGCTGAATCGGCTGCTGGACTGGGTACCCTGCTGGAGGCTGCGTTTTCTGCTGTGCTTGGGTAGCCTGATGCTCACCCAAGTGCCCCGTCTGAGGTTGCTGGGCCGGCTGCTGGATATGGACTTGTGCCTGGCCCGGGTAAGCTTTATGTTGAATCGGCTGCGCCAAAAATTGTTGGGTTTGATGCTGATGGGGTGGGTACCATGCTGAAGGTTGAGTCAGTGGCTGTTCGTGTGACGGCTGTTGGGATGACTGTTGAACTTGCGAGCAGTCGCCTGCTGGAAGTTGCTGAATGGGCTGCGGGGAATGGACTTGAGGTTGGACCGGGACCGCCACAGTAGGTTGTTGCGTAGAATGCTGGCCCTGAAATGAAAAATGTTGCGCCGGCTGTTGCGTGGAATGCTGGAGTGAGTTACGACGAGTCGTGTTGCTTTTCCTACAGAGAGGTGAACGAGCTCTACCATCATTGCCACCTTCGCCAATATTGAACTGCGGGTTAAGTCCAGGACAGAAGCTACTTCCAAGAGTGGCAGCATTGCCACCCGGACGGCTCTTCTTCGCTGAGGGGACCTCCTCAGCGGTAAAGGTAGTGTTGGCAAAGTTTCTTTTCGGTCTGAAGTCCATCTTCCACGTCTGCTGAGCTACTCTGGGGTACTGCTTCTTAAAGCGATCAACTGTCAATAGTTCGGTGATGATGTGTATTGTAAGAAACACCTGGAATTGTATCGGGATGCCGTTTGCCAATCACAATTATGACAACAGCAAAGGAAAAGATTTGTCTTACCCTTGATAGCACGGAGGACCGCCGTCGTGTCTTCGGTGTAGTCCTCGAGACCAGGCACACGATGTGCAATATTCTCACCAAAAAACCTTGGATGGAGATTGACCCTCTTGCGAAGTTCAGAGAAAGACAACTTCTTGGCTGTGCAGTAGTCGCCGATGGCGATCCGTATGGCTTCCGCTTCCTTATTTGGTCTTCTCCCCCTCATAGTGTGGGTTTATGATCGGTTGCTGGCAGCAGCAAGCTGGGGTGGTGGAATGTAACCAGAACGCCTCTCAATCAGATTCCATCGGCCCGCGATGAAGTTCAACAGCAGGACCATGGATTGAGGTACATACCTCTTATACCTATGTACACTAGGTAAATAATGTAACGCTCTCGTGATGCCCGTGTAACGCTCTTGTGGCACTCGGTAACGCTTGCGTGGCACTTGGTGAAACTCATGTGACGCTCNAGGAATATTTATACTACAATCAAAATACTAATGAATTAATTAGAATTGATTAGAATAAATAAATGAAAATCAATTTTGTATTGATTAAGTAGGTAGTATACTATTATGACGAACCGTCATATTAATTTCAAGCAAATTAGATTTAATTAATGAAGTATCGACAACGAGTGGCAGTTCAAGCCGTGAATCAATCGTGGGCTTTTGTTGCAATCTCTGAGCCCCAGCGTGGAAAACATGATCCAAGATTGGATATCATAGATCGGAAGAGCNCCTACTTTGACGTATCGTACGATACTATGTTAGTCTATTAAGATACGTACGCTGTTGTAAAAATTATTGTAAAGGTTGGGCATTTTAGTCCAATTATTGTGAACTCTACTGTAAAAGCCATATTACACACCTTTACTACCAATGTCAGAGAATACAAGATTGGCCCTGGTATTGTGTGCATTTGTCTTGCTTTTGGGACAACATATGGATATAGAGATGACTTATGGCCCTTTGTTAGACGTAGTCTCACTGGGATTCAAGCCGCCTTCTTGTTGATTGTGGGAGCTGACACAAGGAAGAAGTGGCAGGTTGTCCCTGAATCAAAAACAGTCCGTTGGTGGATGGTCTTGAGGTTCAAATTAATGGCTCCCAATAGCAAGTCTACTACATGCACTACTGCGCTTGAACCAGCAGACGGCAAGCCAAGATATGGCACAGCCGCATATAAAGTATTACTTCCTATGCAGCCGTCTAACCAGCACAGTCTGAGATGTTGATTACATCCAGCACTAAGTGCACAAGGTTGATTTTCATGCTGACACGTCCCCCCTAAACTTTCCCGCTCACTGTTATGTTGATCATCTCATGATCTTGGATGTGTGTTCCAGCATATTGCAAAAATCTGCCCTTCACCAAGACGGAGTGTTAGTTAGGTTACCCACATCCCCATCGAGGTCTTATCTTAGAGGCACTTGGAAACTTGTCGCCTGGTTTGACAGTCTCTTGGTCTTAGTTTTTCTCCATCTTACGGTGGTGCATCATTGCCATAGTACTTTATTTAGGGCAGGAGTAACCACTTTTTGAAGTCTCCATTGTTTTGGGTATTACCATGGATTCCATCTCTCCAATCTTCTTTTTCTTGACTTCTTTTATTTCTAGCAGTTGGTGATTGATGTTAATATTTATCTGATTACTTTCATGATTGAATGCCAGCTCACTCATTCCATGCAGTAGATCTGTTGCTCCTAGAGACACAGTCCAACTTCCGCGTAAAAATTATCTTCCTCCGACAGGAACGAAGAACTGTACTCGTCATTGTCACTTCTCGACTCGCCTTCGGCTCTCGTAGGTTTGGATTTTGCATCGGCACCTCGGGAACCTGTCATGCCCTCGACACGGTCGACTATGGGGTCGTCCGCATCTCTTCGTCGCGGTAGCCAACTCCATCATCGTCTCTGACGCTTCCATCGTCTCGATGAAAATCGAAGACCCACGCGCACCCCTTCGTATTCTTTTGAAGGAACGAGCCTTCTTCCTCGCCGACATCATCATCTTTGTTCTTCGCGACGTCGCCAATGTGCCCATCCAATTCCGATGCCAATGCTCGAGCAGGCACGTTACTACCGCTTCCGAAGCCCGTCGAGTCGCAGGAAAGAAAACTTCTTTCGCCGCATAGCCGAGTCGTCTCACCGCGCTGAACGATCGATACATTGTCGCTCGTCGCCGCGCTCTTCGAGTGATAGGATGGAAAGCTCGCGTCTTCGTATCTGTCGCATATCACGGTTTCGTTTAGACAAACTTCTCGGCCTTTGGACTCCTTCGTTGACTTTGCCGTGGATCGAAAAATCGGTAAGTTGCATCTCGGCGAAGAGCCGTTGTCGGACTGCTCTTTGCGTCGTTGATTGAGAAGCTGGGATTTTGCCACGCTTTGTGAGCCGTGACACAGAACCGACCCGTCGCCATATTCATCGTGTGCCAAGTTTTCGTTAGAGCAAAGCCTTTCTTGTTCCTCGGTCTTTTTCGCAATCCTTGCGGGGGATCGAAGGATTGGCGATTGAGATCTAACAGATGCGCATACCTCAGTACGCTTAAAACCATGAGAATCTAAGTTGTTCTTGGCTTTGGTTGGACCTACTTTGGTGTCGCTCAGGAGATTGTCATCTACGAGGCGGGTCATTTCATTCCCTTGCATGTATCTTTGTAAGATGGACAATACTATGTTTATTTGCCATGCTGTTCATTGATTTCTTTTGCTTGTGAGGTGATACGTTTTGTACGCAACTTATCGGAGGGCGATAGGATATTGTGGGGCGTTGGAAAGTTTCATCCGATTGAATGAACTTTTGCAATGCCGTTTTGAAGGGTGCAAGTTCCCATTCTCTTCTTGGATCGAGGGGCTTTTGGCACGGTCTCCATTGCATTCCAACGGAGGCCAGTGCATTTTCGGGTAATAGAGCAGATCCTACTCTGTCATTGGCTGTGCTATCCTTTATGAGTCTCTTTGATGCTCGAGGCGATTCTCCTAGCCCGCTTTTGATGCTTCCTGATGGAACGTCACATTTTACTGCGAATGTCGATAAATTATGTGCCGCTTTAGAACAACTCCCCATGGAGTTTGTTATACCCGAGATTGGTGACTGCGGAATTAGGACGTTTAGGATATCTGTTGCAGATCCAAAGGATCTACTCGTTGCTGTAGGTGGTATTGCAGTAGGTTGATCATTCCGTGTCGGTGACTTGAGATCATCGCAATTTGCTTCGTCGGATTGAATCAGCAGCTTGCTTCTCCCCACTTGATCTCGCTTCTTCGGATGTTTAGTTTTCACGCAAGGGGAGCTACGGACGCGGCTTTCTCTAGCTTCCCTTTCCACATGCTTCAGGGCTGTCTTAATTATATTGCGTTCGGCATCTTTTTCCTCTTTTACCCGTCGACTTAGCATCTCGTTCACTGTGATTTTTCTATGAATCGGATTGGAAGTAGATCTTGTTGTCGTCCTGGAAGACGGATGTGACCAGAGATGGCTGTCACTTCATGTTGTTTAAATATATTTTGAAATTGAAAAGACTAGGTCATGCGTCAGAAAAGATTTTGATATTAATTCAATTTTGAATAAATATCATAGATTGCCTTTCTGCTTGCGGTCACTGCAACTTATTACTCCTACTATAACGATGTGGTCCTCCGCACTCGCTTTAATATCATTTATTTCGCTATCGAGTCTAGTTGGCGCCATCATTCCTTCGTTTCATTGCACCCGATACGGCTGCTTCGCTACAGATGCCTTCCTTTACGATGCGCCCACGATTGCTTCTGACAGCGTTGATGTCCAAGTTGCCCTTGATTATTTCATTCGCCATTGGCGTAGCCGCCGTTCCAAATGAGGATGCAATGCACGCGGCCAATTTTGTCTTGGACTCGTTGAAAGAAATCAACGACAGTGGGATCTACACGGAGTCTCTTCACCTACACTCTGTTAGGCATGCTGAAGACGCCAAAGGGCTGTACCACGTGAATACGTTATTGACGATTGAGTTTTCGAGCGAAGACTTTGCACCCGGCAACCAAACAGAGCTGTTTGGAGTCATTGTGACGGAGACTAAGCCAGAAGGAGAGGACGCTGGGGAAGAGAGTGCTCGCCAACGCATGATTTATGCTATGGGTCGTTTTCCAAGGATGAAGGAGAGGAAAAGGAAAGCCAATAGAACCGTTCAGAAAAGTAAGAAAATTAGTTGGGAAGAACATTCAAAGGATCACGAATAGGCAGCCGTCAACAATACGCTAAACAATAATGTGTAGCCGTTCTTCACATGCTATAGATCTTCTCTCTTTCAACCCGTCCAATTAAAAACAAATGAAGCCTGAGAGGGTCGAATGAAAGGAGCAGGATTTGTGTCATGCTAAATGCTACAGCTTACCCCCACCGTATAGCGACCCGGATCCATTTGGCGATCGTTGATAAG
>JALLOY010001368.1:0-14059 GCA_036939835.1 Thalassiosira delicatula
CAGCAACACGCATCAAACTGGTCGTCTGCAATTGGTCTTTCCTCCTGATCGGTGGACGGAAACCTTGCGTCAGTGTCCATAAACGATTTGTTTGACCAATCGTTTGTTGACTTGCCCACGGCAAAATGAATTCAAAAAGTATCTTGGCAAATTGCCTCCACTCAACGCAGGAGTAGTTGCCTGCCACGAACAACGGAACCCAAAGAGTTGTCGAAGATTGGGATTTGACGGCCTCGGCAAACAGGAATTTTCCCGAGTCACCCGTGAAGGCGTAGTGCACTTGAAAGTATGCCGTCAGACGGCCATTGTCCGCGTGGAGCGGACGGCGATGCGGTCGCAACGGGCCACTCAGATTATAATTTGGTCAGGAGAGAGGCACTTTTCTGTTTGAGAGCATTGATGAAAACAACAACAACGCGTGCATTCTTGGCGACGTTCCGACCAACGACAAGATCTCACTGCCGCCGCCACGGGTCTTGTACTGCTCTCTTGTATCAACGCTGGGAAGTACTCCAAAGTTTGTGAGCTGCACGGATTACTCCTTGTGACACTGGAGCGCGATGCCATCACGGGCCAAATATCCCTCGTGACGCTTGATGAGCCGTTCTTGACAACAAAAACGTGTGGTCACTGACCGAAGGAGATCCGATTGGGTGAAAGGAACGTACCTTTCGATGGGAGGCGCAACAAATTGACTAATTTTTCCAGAATGATAAAGGGCGGCAACAACTTCCTGAGGGCGAACAATGGAAGAAATAATGACGATGAGCAGGAAGACAACTCTCCTATGGCGGCCTCTCGACCAGTGGACTTGGAATTGAGCGCCCTTGCGCGTTCCTGTCTCTACGACGAATCAGGCCTCACGTACTACATTGTCAACTACGATAAGAACAATGAAAACGACAATCCCTCCTTGCGAGTTGTCGTCCCGGATCACTGCGACATGCCCCGCTCCTCCAGGACAATTGCTGACCACAATCAAAACACCTTTGTGGCCCTGGGCCGTTTCAGACCCTGCCCTTTTGGACGCCGACTCGCAAATTTCCCTGACGCCCACGCCCCCTTCACTTTCCGGCTAATAACTCTTTGCGCCACACTCCCTGCACAAGGTCATGGGATTGTACTCTATGACCAGCCTGTTCATCCACTTGTACTGATCTATGCACATCATGTTCAAACCCAATGACCCGTCAAGCAGCCTCGCCAGCAATTTCTGCTCGGGCAAGCCGCCGTCAAAGCATCCCTCTTTCCTCTACTGCGTTTTGATAGCTGGGAGGATGATATTTACAAATTTATCTTCCATGAAGGTGACATTCATCAAGTTTTGCTTGATGCTTTCTCTCACAATTTGGAGGAACATTTCTTTTGCCCTTGGAAAGTATTCCAATATCATGTAAGAATCCATTCTCTTCTTTTCTTTCAGTATCAAGACAGGGTGGGGAGATACATTCCCCATCTTGAATGCATTTTGGTGCTCCCTAATGCTAGAGCAAGCAATCTTCATGAGACCCAGTCTGTTCAGCTGCGCATCGGCCTCCTTGCAGCAATTGCCCCACATCGTTTCCTTCATCCTCTCCAGCACTAGAAGGTATGCCTTGACCAAGAACATTGCCTTGTGCCTTACTACTTTGATTTGAAAGGGAGGGTAAAGATCTTCCTTGCCGTCGTTGGGGATGAGGGCCTTCCAACAGTCTTCCGACTGGTTTGTCTGCTTTAGCAAGTCAATCCGGTCCCGGAGGCCCCTCCACACATTGTCTCCCTTGGTGAAACCGAACAGTTTTGCCGCATCCGCCGACTGCCAAAAGGAGGTGTGCACGTTGCTGGGTTGGCTTGAATCTCCTGGGCGTTTCTTGTAGTCCTCGGTCGCATCGTCGCGGTTGTCGTCGTCGGGAATTGTCAGCATCATCCAGATTATTATTTACCATTAGGTGATTACTCTCATGATGGACCGTGCGGGAAGAATATTTTGCTTCCACCTGTATTGATGATCAAACCCCAAGCACCATGTACTCCCTCAGATTTGATTATCATACTATTTTGTTCAGTGCAAAGGCGGTGCACAAGATTAACCTTTTGAATGGTCTGTGCACAATCACCATTGTACCAACTGCACAGGGCACGTGTTGAATCAGCAAGGACTCCAATCGTCCTTCTGCGTCAAAACTTAAAACCCAACCTACTTTTACAATGACATCCTTTTTCTTTTGCTCTGCATTTTTGTTTCGATGATCAGCCTCCGAGGGGTTGTTATCAACGCCGTGGGAGAGGTTGGCAAGAGAGAACATAGCATCCTTTCAAAATCCCCTTGCACAAGTCACCGACATTGTCGTTGTCACCGGTAGATGGGATTGTTCGCATTGCCATTTTTATTTCAAAAGAAATTGTCAAACTTGTACAGTTTGCAAGTGGCATGTTTCATCACCACCGCCACCACCACCCGGTAGTAGGGGGGAGCAAAGCCGCTTCTGACATCAGACACTTCAATCACCTCAAACTCAAATCATTGATCATGGAGTTATACTTTTATGAGTGAAAATGTGTGAGGTTGTGTGATGATGACGACGAAAGGAAGAAAAGGCAAAGAAGAACAAACCTGGTATGTTGCGAATATGCGTCTCTCATAGCCAGCACAGTGAGGATTGAAGGGGCTCATGATCTGTCCACGCACCTTCTCCTTAAAGTTGTCCACATTCCTCTTGGACAGCGCGCCGGCGCCAATCGGCGTGATCATGGTGTGTGTCTCGTCCAAGAAGACGGAGGAGGAGATGAACCCCATACCTCTTGCACCGACCACTGTTGCTCGATTGCCGCATCAAATTTGTAATTGGCGGACAATGAAAAACGGAATGTTGTCTGCCAATAACATGGGAAGGGACGATGATGAAACAGTCAGATATTTCAAATTTTGGAGGGTACGCCAAGGACAAACAATGGGGTGATCCAATGAAGGAATTGAACCTGATGGTGGAGTAGATGTGGGCATAGTTGGGGAGAAGAGCGGTACATTTGGTGTGCATACAAAAAGAACAAATTGAGGACGAAAGCTCTTGAGGAGGGGAGAAGCGGTGTTAGACAAAGATCTGACATGCATACCTATGGTATTTTACGATAATACGGACAGACGTCTCAGAAAATCTATTTTTGAAGAAGGTTTTGAATCACATTTATTCCCAAGCCTAGGTAAGCTTCAACAACAACAACAAACGGCACCACGTGCAACGCATCCATCCAAATTAAATAGCACAGTAGCCGCTCTACTCATTGCCTGAAGTTGTTGCCAAGCACTACAATGAAGCTGCATAGTTTTCAGTTTTGATTCCCCCCCTTCTACTATTGATGGTAATGATCTGGACAGGGCCTGTTTGAATATTTCAGCTGCAGTAGCTACCATGACTAATCCTGCCCCCCAAAACAAAGATTCCCATGATCACACGTCACACAGGAAGCTCAAACTGCCAAGAAATGCCTTGTAGCGGTAATTCTCCACGGGGATCTGCTGACATTATTCCGCGGCGACAGGGGCTGTCTTGACCAGGGGGTATCGGGACCTTCATTGTCGCAACGTGGAACATTCAGAGCAGATGGAATGGGGGAATGAAGAGCGCAACATATGCGTTGCGGGCAATGGGAACAGACGATAACCTTTTATAATGTATATATTTTGTACTTTTTTTTTGCTTGATTCTGTTTATTTTTGTTCTCATTTATGTTGTGGCAGTCTGGTCATGCATTGTGGGCAATGGGAACAGACGATAACCTTTTATAATGTACATATTTTGTACATTTTGTATTTGCTTTATTCTGTTCATTTTTGTTCTCATTTATGTTGTGGCAGTCTGTTATCTGACCCAATGTGGCAACGCAGCACCTGTTGACATCATTCACATATATATAACAAGAATCCTTAAATTGAATTGCAGTGAAAACTAGGTGAAATCGTATGCATATTGAGGTTTCTCTATTTTTTAATAAATGAGAAACTGTTGATATCACACACATAATTAAACTGGTTCCTCTTTCTTTCAAATAAAAACGTTTGAAATGACAAATATCCGTTTTACTATAATATGTGAAAAATTCCATAGATGATTTCACTCAAAAATATCTGAATTGCTGATTTTTCTTGTTTTGCGCTTTTCATTATTTGATTTAATTGCTTTTGTGAAATAAGTAAGTGTTTTTGCTGTTCTTTTCCCGAAAAAAAATAATCCCTCCTTTTTTCTGTCGTCATTCCAAGCAATTCAAACAGGCTTACTTGTGGTTGCTGTCCTTTGCGGCGTCATGCGATCACGATCGTGATGCCGTGCAGCGCACACACCAGTTGTTGCTGCATTGTGCGTATTATTGCGATTGCAGCCACGCAATCATAACTGTGATCGTGACGCTTGCAGTTGCGCTTGGTTGCGCCTCTGCGTCTCACGACACCGGCCGCAAAAGCGGCCCACGGGGAAAAGCGACTCGGCTCAGCGAGCGCGTCATTACACGGGGATTGCCTCTGGTGCGCCAGCGCGCGGCTGCGGTTACGGCCGTGATGATGGCAATGGTGGTGCCGGCGGTGGAGATAGGCGCCAACCCTGCGATGTCGTTTCTGGGGGGGAGATAAGCAATAAATGCAACAATCAAATTGAAATTGGGGATGGCGCAAACATTCGGGAACGTGAGGGGGGGGGCATCGATGATGCTTCAAGGGACAACCCCTTTCTGCCGCGTTGGCTGCCTCGGGGCTAGGCCGAGGCGTTGCCACGGCCATGGCCGTCGCGCAAAAAAAATCAACAAACAATCCGTCGGATGTGAACAGCGTTCTGCGATGTCGTTTCTGGGGGGGGAGATAAGCGATAAAATGCAACAATCAAATTGATATTGGAGGCGGCGCAAACATTTGGGAACGTGAGGGGGGAGCGCATCGATGATGCTTCGAGGGACAACCCCTTTCTGCCGCGTTGGTTGAGAGCATAAGCGTCGGTCGCGTCGCCGCGCCTATTCGTTGAGGACGGCAGCAACGGTCTTGACTGCCTCGGCTCCGCCTCGTTCGCTCGGCTGCGCCTCGCAGTATGAGGAAGGCCAGTGACAGTGGTCTCCGCGCTGCCACGCGACCTCAAAAACCATAGCAAATAAAATGAGAAACGAGGGGGTCAACAATCTCAGTGCTGTCTCGTTGGTGCTGCGCAGGTTGTCTCGGCTACGCCTCGTTGACTCGGCTGCGCCTCGCAGTATGAGGAAATTGTTATGCCTTTTATTCGAGGAATCTATCNAGTTTTCATCTTGTTGGTGTCAAGTTTTACATGCTCTTCATAAGGTTAACCCTTTTCTTGGGCCTTTTGTACCTGTGTACAAAATCTGTACATGTACGTTTTATGTACATTATTAGATCTTATTCTGCATATTAATAACAAGTCTTGACAAATGTTGTGTATTTTGAGTACCATTATTGAAAACAATTAGGGGGTGGATGAACCTATTAGCTTAAGACTAAAAAAGGTGAAATGAGTGATACGCCCGTGTACAACAGTACCAGTTCTTACGTGGGTTTGAGTCCCATGTGGCATGCCAAAAACTGTAACTTTGACGTAGGTATGGAACTCATCAATTTTTGCTCAGAATTTCAGGATGCGATATTTACAGTGTTTCCAGGGGATTGGGCGACTCAGAATTTGAAAATAGTCATTTTGAAAAATTAACATTTATTGGGCTGGACTCCTTATCATAATCACAGATCAATTGAAGTTGGGAGTAGTGGAAAGAAGTTGAAATGACAAGCTGTAGCACAGGTACAGGGGGCACAGAGTTCCAATAAAAGGAAACATCATGGGTACAAGGATGATAAGCGCACAAAAAAGTCAAAATCAAATCAGTCAAAATTAAAGGAAACTACAATGAATGTGAAGCCAAATGTTGGACGTATATCTAGTCCATGGTGTATTCCCTTGTGTGGCTATAATTGATGGGGAGGAAGCAAAACATAGTATGTATTCATGCGTAATGTGTGGTATATATTTCTGCATTGTTCTCCAGAGAAACAGAAGGTACAGCTGCTTTGAGGAATGGCACAACGTGAAGGATCTCTATTCTTTGACAAAGGCTGCAACAGTGACACCAAAACCAAAATCACAGGCAAAGCAAAAGCCAAAGAAATTTGGCCAATTGCCAAGAAAATAAGTCAAGGCAAAGGAGGGATCAGTTGTGAACAAATGTGGAGTGTGTAGGTCAGTGAGGTATCAAGTTGAGGGGAGACAGGGTAGAAGCTTAATCTTATTGTGTATGCGTAATTTCATGTGATGACGGATGGCTTAGATCGCTTTTACCTATTGATATTGGTATGAATGTTGAAATATAAATTGTACGTACAATGTACACACTAATCTCGTACCAGAGGTTGTGTAGGTTCTACAGTAGTGTGTACACTTGTACAAACTGCAATTAGGCCGATCCCATCAAAGAAAAATGGGGACAGTTTAGGTACAATACTGAATTCCAACGTGGATAATTTTACACAATCGTTCTTTTTTCTATATTAAAATATCATTTTTTAGTTCCTAGCAATAATCCTGAGTTTGGTACCAAGCTTCCTGTTTGTATCGACTCCATATTAATAGGACCATAATATCTTTTGACATTTGATTGCCTGACGCACATGTGTTGACGTTGCACCCTCAAAGAATCGAAACATCCACTATGATACAAATGCCATTGTCAAGTTCCGCTCCATCCAATATTATCGGCACGTATCTATATGGACAGAGCTGCACCTTGTTTTTTTTAAATACGGGATACCATTTCATCAGCAATGGTGTTGCGGCACCAATGACCAACCTTTGATATCAATTAAATCAACACACACACCAAGATGGTGAGTTTGATGAGAGATGCCAAATTGTTTGGCAATACACCAATTGGCATCTAAAGGAGACATGGCAAGATCAGAGAGGTAAGTAGATGTGGCCAAACAATGAAAAGGTATGCGCACGGTCATGTCCATTTTTGTCAAATGAGCAAGAATATAGAAAATATTTTGTGAGAGAGTGAAAATGTACCTAATCAGTTCTATTGATACCGTGAACGGATTAGGAACAAGGCTTTTGGGGGAACTCAATTTACAAAGTTGGTACCGTATAAGGTATATCACACAAAAATCTAGGATACATAGGATCTAGTATTGTACCTAATCTGTCCCTTTTTTCTTTGTTGATCGGGTTGGCCTAAGGGTCAAGATTGTCAATCGCCTTTTTCCGCCCACCACCCACCGCCCACATAGGCTTACATATTGTTGTGTATCGGTTCCTTTTTGTTGGGCAACTTGGACGCTTTCATGGTTATCATCCCACCCACTGCCCATATTGGCAATGTGACACCTTGGTGCGACAGTAGAATCTTGCGATAGTTCAACCTAACTTCTTGTCTTCTTTTCCCCTTGCTCATTTTGGACCCACCCCAAACTAAATGAATGCGCAGCGGCAGGACAAACACTACGATGCCAAGCAGCTCGCATACAGAGTTTGGACAGGCTGTATGGTGCGGTTGACAAGAACCTGGTGACTTTTGTCAGTGTCCCCTCTGAAACTTTGAGTATTTTTAGGTCTTCAGCACTGTGCTTCGGCAGGGCTAGGACACACTGCAACTGGCACCAGACCCCTCATACAATGCTCCGCCCTGACCACGTCAGCAGCAATGACATCGGTCCCTTCCATCAAATTGTAGCACAAACGTTAGCGCTGAATGAAAAGGCCCTTTGGCAACAATTGGGGGACCCTCTAATCTATCACACCCTTGCCTGCTGCTATCAATGGAGTTGAAATCTGATGAAATTTTAAAATGAATGCGCTGTCAAACCACTAAGAATTATTGGCATTATCTAGAGAAGAAAATTTTAAAATGGAATGATGCTTAACTATTTTTGGTGAATGTTATTAATTTTCATCTAATTAGGGTTAGAATTAGAATACAAACGGCTTGTTCCTGCATTGTTTTCCTTGTGTACGAGCCGACCGAGGGTGAAAAAAAGGGAAAATATTCCTGTGCGCGTTTGCTAGCTTCGAGCTCTTTTTGAGAGGTTTTCCATATCAAGCGTGCATCTGTAATTTGAAATAAATTGTGGACCAATTTAGCTCTCGCTTACTCTATCCTTACTATTCATTGTCTTGTGTTGATATCCAAAGATCAACAACTTTCATCATTGTCTATCTATGTCCACCTGTTCCTTCCATCACTACAATGTCATGAGAACACGCAAAGACGTCCAGACACAGTGGGTATCATTGACATGGTCTTCAAATCACTACACAGTACTGCTGTGCCTTGCTCCTGGGTGTCACGATCCTCACAGTGGGCCCGTGACGCCAGCGGTCCCCTTGTTCTAGAACACCCTAGAGTTCTTGACTGCAAGTTTGATCAGCACCCCTCCCAGGGCCTTGTCCAGCTCAAGCGCCTTCCCGGAGAGGACAATGGGATTCATCCCCTTTTCCTCATCTCCATACTTATCCTCCGTTTTGTTGTTGTCATCCCTGGTGGGGGCGAATAATTCCATTGCAACCAGGTTGGCGTTGGCGGCAGCTACCACGTCTGAGGTAGCCACGGCCATGAGGGAGACTTCAGGGAAGGGCATCCAGGCCATCGCCTTGCAGTGGGAGTCAAAGGTCCGTACTTTGAAGGGGCATTTGGCAACCTTGTTCAATGTTGATGATGACAATGACGATGCGTGTCCTCCACACAGGCGTTTGTTGACGGTGACAGAAGGAGAAGAGAGGGATGAGTAGAAGGAGGCCAACATGGCTCGTGTTGTTGTTGCTGTGGCTTTGTTGAGGTTGATTCCACTGTTACAAGTTGTGGCAGATCTACGGAAGAGGACACACAGGAGGACAGGGGGTAATGATAGCTTCATAGTTTGGTTTGGGTGGTGGTAATGATAGGAGAGCTCCAGAAATAGAAAGCCTTCAAGGTCAAAATATGCGGAGAGAAAATGAGAGATGATGGATAACGCTTTGTGGTTAACACAGAGGCTCACCTCAGGTGCTACCCCAGACAAGCTAGCTCAACCAAAAAATCAACAACATTATGGTCTCTACAACACATCATAATTAGAATTGTCAGTGCGGAAAATCAATGTAAGTGTGAGATTTTATTGTAAGAATATTATGGGGGGGATGTTTTTGATTGGGAGAATTGAATATTTGTTTATTTTATGGGTCTTCCATCATCAATATGCCTGCTTCCTTGTCAATGATTGTCTGCTGCACACCTTCTGTTAGATTTTTTCATCTCAGCGGATACCGGCTTGACGATCGTGATGTCACTCTGTTTGAGATCTTCACTGATCCTCTCCTTATCTTCGTCTTTCTGCAAGAACTTCCTATATTCAGCAAGAGTCATATTGTCCAGCACCTTTTTTGATACTTTAATCATTTAAGCTTTGATTTCTACCAACACTGCATTGTCAAATTTATTTTTCTTTGTCAAAATCCTGAGAAATACTTCTCCAGCCACACACCCCATTTTCTGAATGCCTCCCGGTAATTCAGCCTTGCATGTTTTGAAATCTTCACCCAATGAATATCCAAACTTGCTTAGCTTGATACTCCTTTCAATTGCACTTGTTTTGCCATATGAAGAACTGAGTGTATGGTACATCTATTTGTATTTGGCATCATAGTTGCATCGCGGATAGGTTTATTGCTGGGAGACCAGAGCGTGGCAACACTTCTAAGAGTGATCTCACAGCTACAGAGAGTGTCAACAGAACTGCCATCTGTGATGATATTGTTCTGCGGCAATGCCTCAATGCACAGTTGTTGGAGATAATTGCAAATAATTGAGGATGAAAAGCAAGAATCACCCAAAGAGAGTCAATCAAACCAATGTCAGTATTGTTGTGATGAGGAGACCATGCCAATGGTGCCCACTGTGTCTGGTCATATCAATGACTTTGTCAGGAGTGTGAGAGTATGTTTGAGTAGTTGGACATGGTTGATAAGGGTTAGAGAGGAGGATAGGATGAATAACAAAGTACTTAACTAGAGTAAGCAAACCCTAAATTAATCCATAATTTATTTCAGAAAGCTACATACATTTGATATGAAATAACTTCGTGTGGAGCTTGAAACCAGCAAACATGCACGGGTAAAATTGGGGCAATATATGCATATAACCCTTAACAACTGACAACTAACTTTTATTTCTAGCAAAAGTTGAAGAATGGGTTCCGTTTCAACCGTAGCCCTCACCAGAATACAAAGAATTGAGACACTTGCGCTCAATACAATTGCCCGCAAATAGAAAGTATTCCTTCAGAACTCTTTATTTGTCCAGACTGTTACTTGCCACAATGGACGATGACCACAGTGAGGCCTACTTGGCCAAGTTGTCAGCGGCACTCAATATCAATGCCAATGCGGACATGGACGTGTCGTCACTTGGGGATGAGGATTTTTGGACAGGGCGTCCATGTTTACAACGTGTATGATATTGTCCCATGAAGATTGCAATATTTGCGGGCAATTGGAGGTGGGACCCCACAACAACCAGGCGGACAAATTGAGCAATATCCGTTCAAATATTGAGCTTCGTATAAGCAAGACGCTTCAATGACGAAACAGGGGGGGTGTATTATGATGGAGGGGCGGCACATCATGGTGGAGATATTCCTTTCCAAGGCCTGAGTAATGGCACCCCTCTTCCAAATAACCCACCTTTACTCCCAGAATGGGATGGTGGACTTCTGCCAATCCCTATACCAAATTCAAGTGATAACCAACCAGCAGAGAATAACGACAGGAGGAATACTTTTGGTGGCAACGACGCTATCACGGAGAAGGATGCTGCTCAAGATGAGGATACAGAGAAAAAATTGTGTCAGACAGATCAGAGACACGCCACTTGTTTGCACAAAACAAGGCTGTCTTCATTTCTCTTGATATTGAGACAGGTGGCAAATCGGTTAGCATAGTCCAATTCTCTGCTGTGATTTGTCAAATTGATATCACTCCAAGTGGAAAATTCAAAATCAAAGACAAAGCTGAGAATCTCAGGAGAGAGGCAATTACTTTCAACAAGTATATCAATCTGGAGACAGACAAAGCATGGGAGGATTGTGCCATGAACCTCCACGGCATCCGCCCTACTGATGAACACAATCACAACGCCAGTTCAATCAAAAGGTCTGGCATCAATTCTTGTCGTGGGCGGAAGAGAAGCTGCTCAATGACAAGGGAGCTGTTTTGGTTGTGTACAACGGCATCACATGTGACATGAAGTGGTTTTTGTTGCCCACCTAGGCATCAATGGCACATCTCACCATGCCACCCAAAATAACATACTTCCTCAACCCTTACAATATCACCAGGCACTATACGCCCTGCCAGCAGAATCCAGTCAAAAGAAAGCTTGTTAGCATCCTGCTTGGTTCTGTTTAGAATCATATCATGAAGCACAACCTGAATGGTGCACGCAACAGCCTAGTTGACGCCATTGTACAAACCAATGTGTTCATTCACTCTACTTTTGTACCGTACATCCACCAGTCGTATTCTATGTCCCATATATATGAGGTCTTTACCAAGAAACAACAGTTGCAGCAGAGTAAGGAAATGGAGCCTGACAGACAACTGCATGTGCTGTGAAAGGAGCAAAAGACAGAGCCGTCCATTGAGCTGTCACCTCCCTAAAGCGACAATTGTACCAAACCACATGGCGGACCAACTACTGGGTCACTAAGAAAGATGCAGGATATACTACACTCAGCTACATCACTTGCTTCTATTTTTCTGTTCATCTTGCCTTGATCTTTTTTTGTTAGGATATCCAGTCTCACAAAAGAATATGTTTATGAGGATTGGGTTGTCAAAAAGACTGTCCGTGACTACGATGGCATGGCAATGTGAAGAAGAAGAAGATTCTTGTCGGATACAAAAAGAACACCAAAGGCCTCCATCACCAGGGTGATAAGAACTGAGTATATCAAATATGTTTCTGCACCTGGATTTGTTCTAGGTTGGTTGAATCTTTTGATCATACAGGGAGAACACTTTGGATCAAAGAAGTCTCCCTCTCCAAAGCTGTGGCGCAAAGCTCCATGTGGCATCTCTATACTACATATCCACACCATAATGACTCATAACGCATATGAGTTCATGTATTGGAACATCCATTTTGCTCACAACACTGAATAACAAAGAAAAGGCATGGCTGGGTATGATGCTTTGTTCAGGGTTACATATCCTCTGAAGATCACGATGAAAGGAACGCACAAGTCATGGGATCCAGGCCGTGACATGACAATTGACAAAAGTATGATAAAGGACGTGGGTCGCGCCGTCACATTTTTGCAGTACATGCCAGCTAAACCAATAAAACATGGTGTAAAAGGTGAGCTAATGAAAACATTCAATTGATTTATAAAGATGATGCCAATACCCAAGATGCTCTACTAGTGCTGTTTTTGATCTTTGCTGTGCCGTGTCTGCCGTTCTATTGACATTTGAAGTATATTTAGGTGCTGAAAATACCACTGATGGTTCAGCGCTAAAAATATGTGATCCTCTTTTGAACGATGCTAATCTAACATTGCAAAAGGGTTGTGTGCTCAATATAGACAATTGGTACACACCTGTTACCGTGACAGAGCACATGTATGAAACCTATGGCTGGACAATTGTCAAAACAATCATGGACATATACAGAAAAAAATACTACCGTGCGTACTACTTTATCATGGGGTACGTAAAGTCTACGATAATATAGGATTTGTCTATCTACGATACTTTCGTGGGGTAATTATTTTGGTTTTTTTCGCTAAGTCTTTTAGACACGAGACATAGCCACAAGTATGGTTCCTACATAGGTGTACGATAAAAAAGGTATCCTCACACAGCACGAGCGAACCATCGAGACCTCCGGCCACAACCCTGTACGCCTACCTAGGTATCTACCCTCCTGCGATGAAGAATAGCAGCTAGAGGCTGCAATACTATGTTCCCGGCTGGGGTTTGGTGCCTTTTGGGGAGATTTTGCGGTCAGAACCTGGCGGATTGGCGGCCGCCCCTAGGCAAAAAATTCGGCACAAATTTATGGCAATGCCATTGCTTGTCCACCCGTCCTCACACTGGCTAATATGCCTTTCTTCGTCAGTTGATTGTTGTTTGGGTATCGTATTGTTTCTAGCATCTCAGAAAACTCTAGCGTATCGTACGCTCTACGCTACTTTTTCCTCCCTCCAAACCAGTCAAAGTGTGACCAGCCTCCTCCGTTCGCGTCCGCCTCCTCCTCCTCCTCGGCGCGACCGGGCCATCGCCGATACCTGTCGTCGAATTCACCATCCGGTTGCGGCAACAACGGCAACAAGGAGGGACCCAAACGTGCCCCTTCAGAGTCATCCGCGTCTGAAGAGGCCCCTCCCCCCCACACGCCTGGAGGAATCGTCGCGGCAGATGGGTTTGTCTTCAAATTCGACGCGTACCCCCCCCGCTGTGTGCATCGCCGCCGCAATGTCCTCGACCGCCCCGGGACAGCGGGGACAGAGTAGGCGATACCTCGCCGTGGCGCTGCAGGCGGCGACGAGGCTCCCCCCCGCCTCGACGCGCGCGCCGCGTCCGTCCTCCTCCCACCGCTGTCGGCGCAATAGTTTCAGCGGCGATCGATGCGCGTCGGTCGCGGAGGCATTGCCATCGATGACGCGATCTCCGTCTTACTTTTTGTTCGTGCCACGTTCGTACTCGTGCTCCGGGGCGGCAAAATCGAGGGAGGAGGCCGACGACTTTGTTCGCTCCTCCCACCGCTGTTGGCGCAGGAGTTTGAGTCGCGATCAATGCGAATCCATCATGGAGGACGAGTCGGAAGGACGCGTGGGGAAGTCGTCGTCGTTGCCACCGCTGCCGGCCGTCCTTTGGCAAATTTCCCACGTCGGCGCCGGTAACGACGGGAGGAGCTATTATCTATTGTACTCCTACTGTCAGTAGGAGCAGGAGTACAATATTTGTAAGTACTTCTAGTGAGTATGGTGGGTACGATACTTCTAGGTAGGATAGGATGATATCATTGCTGGGTGTTGCGTCTAGCTACAAACGAATGGCTG
>JALLOY010001427.1:0-18595 GCA_036939835.1 Thalassiosira delicatula
AGATCTGCCAGAGTTGATTGTTGTGTATCCCCAGCAGTTGTTGCGTCTCTCAAGAAGTTGTCACCATGGCGGCCACATGTCCCATGTGTCACGCAGGACAAGGAAGATAATTTCCCAGCAAGGAGCACTTGCTCCCAGGCAACCATCCTAAGTATTATGGATCTGATCATGCTCACATGTGCCCAGTTTGGTACTTATAGATAAGTATCCTGTTGGCTCACAGAAGGACACCAGTCGTTTCTGCCCCCGCCATCTTCTCCATGAGCTGGCAGACACAGTGCTCAACAACAAGACAGACAACCTCCTAGAGCGGATACCAACACCTCAACACAAGAGTCTCAAATGTTAAGGAACATGGCAATCAGCTTTTGGAAAGGAGGTTATATGTCTCACCCGAGAGCTCCCTAGCATTGTCAACAAGACAGATACAATTAATTTCATCCATAAGCACAGGATCCTAACTGCCTGTATAACACCACTTACTCCTGCATCATTGGTAACAAGCAATCTGAGAAAGCAGACCCTAACAGAATTAGAATCAGGGTAGGGGGCAATTCAACAAACTATCCTGGTCACTGTGACACACCAGTGGCAGATCTTCTTGTAGTAAAAGTGCTGCTGGACAGTGTTATCTCCACTAAATGGGCCAAGTTCATGACCATGGGTGTATAGATTTTTTATTTGATGATCCCCTTGGGGTGGAAGGAGAGTGTGTTAGCAAGAAGCTTGCTAATTCCCCCAGGATGTCATCAATCATTACTGTCTGGAGGAGAAGACCACTTGTGGTAGCTCTGTTTATGTACCATAGCCGTCAAGAGGGGCATGTATAGCCCCTCCCCCCCCACGCGGGCATTCTTGCTCAGGGCAAGATCCTCAAGGAGTGGCTCAACGATGCCAGCTACCACCAAAGAAAATTTACTACTGCCCCTTGGAAGCACAATTTGTGCCCAATATGCTTCACATTTGTTGTCAACAAATTCTATGTGAGTACATCTGCAAGGAACACACAAAAATTTTAGAAGCAGTGATCAGAAAGGATTACAATGTCACAACAGAATGGGAGGTGGTGTGGTATTTGCGGCTCCTCCTGAACTGGGACTGCAACAAGACAAGAGAGAGGTTCATCTCTCCATGTCAGACTACATCCTGGATACCCTTGCCAAGTTCAGGCAAGAGTGTCCACAGAAATGGCAGTTGCAACCCTATAAAAGCCCAATATTGTCTTTGGCACAAAGCAATAGATTGCTGTGGACAGATCCAATGAACCTATGTGGGGGTAGTGAGAGAATATTATTCACCAAATATTGGGCATATTTTTGTATTATGCCTGTGTCGTTGACAGCACTATGCTGGTGGTGATCAGTGCTTTTGCGGCCAAGCAGGCTGTCCCAATGCAAAAAATAGTTATAATGGACAAAATCAACCAGTTCCTGGATGATGCCATCTTTCAAGAGGACAATACCATCACTTACCGCGCCAGTGATATTGTGCTCACCATTCACAGTGACACCTTGAATTTGAGTGAGTCAAAAGCAAGGAGCTGATCTATTGGCCACTTCTTGAAGTTGGCCAATGCCCCCCATCCTCCCAACAATGGAGTGGTCCTTAATGTCACACAAGTCATTAGAGCGGTGGTGTTCTCTGTAGCAACGGTAGAGATTGGTGCAATGTACACCAATACCCACAAGGTCATCCCCTCCTGTAAAATGCTAGAGGAGATGGAGTACCCACAGCCACGACCACACATACAGACCAACAAATTGGTGGTGCGCTCTGTTGTCACCAACAATGTGCAGTCTAAGAGCACAAAGGTGATGTGCATACAATTTTCTTGGCTTTGCTGAGGCAATGTTCAGGGCTAATTTTGTTATTACTAGTTACCGTGTTTGGATGATTGGGCAAATTATTGGACCAAGCAATTCCCCAGTACCCAGGCCCAGAATATTTCATGTCCAAGCGTCACCTAGAACATCTGCGATGAAAAAAAGAGGGCAGCACAATTTTTCCAGGAAATTTACGACAGCAGTCCCATCATAAGGGTGTGTCACTTTGTTATAGTTTCCACTGGTAATGTAAGTTACATGTGGAGCCCGGCTCCCAGTTTTGGCAGGAAGCTGACACGTCACAAGGCAAGAAGCAGCCACAGGCTCAAGAGCCAACAACCATCTTGCCAGTCACACCACACAATACTAACCAGTATTTAGCGTACAATCTTAAACTGCAACTGCATCGTACAATGTCTAGCAGCCATCATGGTTGGCAAATCAATCTTTCTGGGTTCTGACATTTCGAAAAATAAGTTTGTCACTAGGAATATTGATAAATGGGTTTTATGGCTGTCTAGAAGTGGTACGTATTGATCTAGATGCTTATATACCATGTACTATTTTTATTACTATGTAGATGTATTTGTAGATAAAGGCCATCGGAAGAATCCTTGATACAATAATTTATTTTCTGCAGTGTGATCTGTGGCAGTTCTAATAGTGCCCCTACCTTGCTTGCTTTATGTGAGTGATCTATTGAGAATGCTGTGTACTGATATGACCTGTGTTTGTGGTACATGATTGGATAGAAGTGGCTGCTGCCAACTGGTTGACATTGTTGCATCGGTGGTATGTTGGCTACTTCTGTGCAGTTTGTTTATGGCACGTAGAAGGTGTAGCCAGTTCTGAACTGTTTGAACGTGCTGCACTGATCTGGTATGTGTTATGATGAGTACTAGCTAGAGCTTGTCCGTTCTAAATAGGTTTTCATTCATTGTCAATGCCATTGCAACAAACATTGTTACATGCTAAATTGTTGGTTATAAGCTTCTTGCTCTTGTTCTACGGTTGGCGGATAAAGACAGACATGCTGCCACTTGAAAGTCAGGATGAAATGCCTTGCATCAACACCCCCTTGACACAAATTCTGGCAGGAAAATGGTCAGAATACCTTTTGGTCTCATGTGAGGCACAATGAGGGACACCAGACAAATTTTTCTCAACTTGAGCAGACTGGCAGACATGGTAAATGAAATGAGACTCCTGCCCAGATGAGTCAGTGACACACAAGGTAGAGTGAAACATGTACTGTAAAAGAGTCAGATATTTTGGGGAAAATGTGACTGACATTATCATCCGTCTCCAAAAGGAACATTCATTAATTTTTGTTCTGATGGGAAGAAGATGAGAACAAATTATTCCACTTTCTGTATGATCAAACCTATCCTCCCCAGGTCATTGCGAGAATATGGTTGCCGTCTCTCCAGATCTGATACTGATGAAGTAGTAGAGGAGAGTCATCCCTGCAATATGAACAGGAACTGCATGATGGATTGCCCACAGGAGGAAGGACCACCATTCGTTTGTCATCTGGGAGATTTACCTGACAGTATACATGTTTACAATCTTCTTGCTGGAGAATGTACATTGTACTTACAGCAGCTTGAAAGAACATGAGCTGGAGACTGGGTATTTTGTGTAGTACGTGTCCTCCTGAATCCCCTGTATCACAATGTGGTACTTAGTCTTAGTGTAATGAGGTTTACTATCCTTATCTGATTTTACCATAAGGATGCACATCAACAGTGAGACTTTCATAATGAGTCAGTTTTACGCATCATCAGATATTGCTCCATACTTATCCTCTTGTAACAATCCAACATTTTAAACCCCCTTTCTCCTCCACATACAAGTCCAACCAGACTTGGCAAATTGGGTTTGACAGATGGAGGGCCTTGAGAAGATGAGGAGGACATGACAAGAGGACACTCTTGACCAAGATAAAGCTATTCAATTGGTCATTATTTGATGTTGAAAGGTGGAAGAATTGGCTGACTGATCCTGGGATAAGGGTGCCATTGCCAACACGGGTCATACACTGTTGACTTAAGTCCAGCTAGTGAATAGACAACTCAACCTTTGCTGGCCACAGATAGATAGCGCCTCACCTTGAGTCTAAAACCTCCCTCAGGATTGTACTACAGCTGCTGGTTTGCCTTGTGTATGTTAACTAGATTCCAGCAGAAGAGGTCATTTGCACCATTCTCTATGGAGCCAAAGGCTGATCACAGGCTGCAAGCACACTATCACACATCCCACTGACAGCCGCTCTCAGCAGTTAGGCCACTCTACTGATAAGGTAATTATGTACCCGCTGAGCATTGCAGCTGTGGCTGCGGCTCAGGCTTTACCAGCTCTTTCTGCTACTTTAGCCGTCCTGTACAACAGGCCGCTGGGGAGCCACCCCTTTTGGCCTGTCATGCTAACCCTAACATC
Organism: Thalassiosira delicatula; assembly: GCA_036939835.1. Lineage (NCBI taxonomy): Eukaryota > Bacillariophyta > Thalassiosirophyceae > Thalassiosirales > Thalassiosiraceae > Thalassiosira > Thalassiosira delicatula. Next base: position 4,263 of record JALLOY010001427.1, read on the forward strand.
CACTAAACCCCTTGGTGCCAGGTGTTCTATCCGTTGCTGTAGTCAGACAGTTTGCGGAAAGCACTCCCTGGTACACACTGTGTCCTCACACAAATGCGCGTTTTTTTGGAATCCAGTGCGCTCTGGATGGATTTGATTGTGTGTTCTGCTGAAACAAGTGGAGTTGTACCAGTCCCAAGTCAAGGCTGGTCCAAATTAAAGTATGTACTGATGCATATGAGACTATGTTAGCAAATGGGTACGATGTCACAATCAGACCCCAAACAGGGAATCAAACCAATGACAAAGTGGATGAGGAATTGGGCGCACAACCACTCCACCACTGATGGCTGTACTTTGCCATGTGATAGGTGCCACCTTGGAGGTCTGATGTAGGAAGCTGGGGAGAGATTGGAAGGGGGGGGGTAGTGTGGATGGATAGCACCAACACGTTAGGATATTCCGTGGGAACTAAATGATATAGGAGGTCACATGTGGGTTGTCCAGAGTACATTACACTCTTATCACCAGTATCGGTCCACAAGTATGTCTCTGACAGGAAGGACTCTGGTACTGGATCTGTGTGGTTACAGAGGGGACCACAGGTAAGACTAACATGGTACTTGATGAACTTAAGAAAGTTTGGGCACGGGAGAAAGCTTCCATCAAGCCTAAAGGCTTGAGTGCAATAGTACTTCCTTGTGATAGGGTTGTAGAACACAATTATGTTTGTAGGTCACCATGCCCTACCGCAAACTTATCCATGGAGTGATACTTGGCATACAATCCTGACGTTGCACTGTATGTTGCCTTGGAAAAATACCCAACAATAAAAACCTAAATAAAGTATTAGAGTTGGGTTTGTATCCAAATACCAATCCAAAGGGTGTGGTAAGAGTTGGCAACTGCATTGTTACGGTACTTGATTGCGTATTTGTGTACGATGAACAACGGACCAGTTACAAGAACTCCTCATGCCCCACTTGCTTCTCTGTTATATACGCACAAGCCATTTGGACCATGGTATGTCAGTTTGTCTCCGCAAGTCCATTTGACAACTGATGCCTGGCATTTGCTGCAATCACCTTGCTATCGTTTTCTAGGACCCAAGGCAGCACACCATCACCCATCAGCTTATGGTTAAAGTTGGAGTGAACCTTATTTGGTGTATCACTAGCACCCACCTTGAATTCCTTGAGGGTTGAAATTAAGTAGGGAGAGGTAAGAAATGACAATATTTATACCCATCACTGTCCCATTGACATACCCAATGACAGCAGTACGTGACTCAGGCAATTACAATACAAGATGTCCATGAGTATGCACCTTATGGAGGTACTTTGGGTAATTCTTGATTGGCTTGTCAGCTGGATGATTGGTCATAGTGACAAATGATTTTCCAAGGGCAGGTGGTATTTTACCCACGTGAATGAGCTTTGAATTGACCAACGGCTCCATGAGGTGCTTCTGGGTTCAAAAACGGTGTCATACAAATATTTATCAGGTTTTTAGCATATCAGGGGTTGTACAATCCTTGCATACTGCTGGAACATCACTAGGTCAAATACAATGTAGGCTATCCAGATTAAGGTGAAGCTTGGAGAGTATTTTTGACAGTTTGTCAACCAGAACCAGCTTATTGGGCTCAATGACAACCCAATTAGACGGATTAGGTTGTGATGATTACAAGGTCAAGGAGTCAATGGATATGATAACCTTGAAATCTACCATATTGGAGGTAACTACAATTTCAGCAGAGGCGCCGTCAGTCAAGATGCTGTCATTATTGGGAGGGATGAGAGTAGACTGGTGGGAAGATGTATTGCCCACACTAAGCTTGGTGCAATCTAGTTGACTTCGCAAATTTGGCTAATAGAACTATTACCAATAAGATTATCCCAAGAACCACCCACTTACAGTATAAACCCTGAGAGGGGCAACTTGGTGGGTTTGTTACACGGCGTCCTGTGTGGCGCCGTCGGTGGGGCGTGATTCTCACGGCCAACTGTAGCACTTTAATCTTATTAACAGCAAGAGCCTAGGCTCCTGGAAAAGCCCTGCCCGGTCTCGACAGACCAGAGTATGGGTAAGATTTCCAGGAGCTGGAGGCCAAGTTACACACACACACACACACATATGTACTTAAATATATGAATACATGTGTACATGCATATTTATATAGCTAACTGTGTACTTACTTATGTACTTATCTGTCTACTTGCTTGTATAAAAATTATTAGTTATATGGATTTAGTCAGTGAATATAGGTTAAAATCGCCGATATAGTTACAGGTACAGGTACAGGTACAGGTATAGATACAGTTCAATATACACCAGTCACAGTCACAGTCACAGTCAGTCACAGCCATAGTGTGGACCATTGAAAGTCACAGACATAGACACAGTGTAACAAGTTCATAGCCATGGTCATAGTCATGGTCATGGTCATAGTCATGGTCATAGTCATAGTCATGGGCATAGTCATGGCGTAGCTCATTGAAAGTCACGGACAGAGTCATAGTCATATTGAATAAAACATTACAGCCATACTCATACTCATACTCATATTCATAGTCATAGTCATAGTCATAGTCATAGTCATAGTCATAGTCATAGTCAACCCAACCTCTGTCGCATCATCAGTCTCGGAATCATGGCAAGGGTCGTAGTCACAATCAGCATCACGACGTCACAGCATTATTCATAGTCATAGTCATAGTCATAGTCATAGTCATAGTTATAGTCATAGTCATAGTCATAGTCATAACAACCAATGTATCAGCATCGGAATTGGTATCAAGGCAAGGGGCGCAGTCACAACCTTGCACACAGCTCCAAAATAACAGAGTCACAGACATAGTCATAGTCACAGTCACATTACCAAATGTGACATCAGAATATGAAGTCATAGTCATTTTGAATGAAAATCATATTAATAGTCATGGTTATAGTCATAGTCACGGTCATAGCCAAATCATCGGCCTTGGTCTCAGCCTCACGACCAGCGGCACAGCCAAGACTGCCATCGCAGCTTCAAATTCACAGTCACAGTCACAGTCACAGTCACAGTCACAGTCATATTCATAGTCATAGTAACAGTCATATTAATATTCATATTCTTAGTCATATTCATATTCATATTCTTAGTCATATTCATATTCATAGTCATAGTCATAGTCATAGTCATAGTCATAGTCATAGTTATATCAACCACTGCCTCAGCATCAGAATTGGCAGCGGTATCACGACATCACAGCATCATTCATATTAATAGTCATAGTCATAGTCAACGTCACAGTCATAGTCATAGTCATATTCACATTATTAGGTATAATCATAGTCATTTACACAACCCCTGCCTCAGCTTCAGCCTCGGCATTGCGACAACGGTCGCAGTCACAACCTTGCACACAGCTCCAAAGTCACAACCAAAGTAACAGTCACAGACATAGTCATAGTCACAGTACCATATATTCACATCTCCAATGTGACAGTAGAATTTCAAGGTATAGTCATTATGATTTCAATTCACAGTCACAGTCATAGTCATAGTCACAGTCATAACCAAATCATTGGCCTTGGTCCCCGCCTCACGACCAGCAGTGCAAAGACGTGACTCCAATCACAGCGCCATATTCATAGTCACACTCATATTCATAGTCACCGTCATAGTCATAGTCATAGTCATAGTCATAGTCATAGTCATATGAACAACCACTGCATCAGCATCAGTATCATTATCATGACGTCAAAGCACCATTTGTAGTCATAGTTATATTTAAAGTCATAGTCATAGTCATAGTCATATTATTTTAATATAACTCAAATCAGAAGTCATTGTACAAAGTCGTTGCTGAACTAGGGACCTGCGCTATCCATCTTACCTGGCCTGCTCGTATCCATTTTGCGGGCGCAGAGCATACCATGCACCCTCGCAACAGCTCCGCAACGGTCGCCGCCGTGAACCAATGGTCAGCTCCGACGACCCAGATTACTGGGAGAAGTTGGCGCAAGCCGACCCGTTTCGTGATCACGACGGATAGCACCGTTCCCCTACTCCATCGTAGGCGCCAATAACACAACGACGGGCGTGACAGAACAATCGCCTGGGCAGAGGACACAAATAGTGGCTCCTTTCAGTGATTCAGTTGGGGGCGGTAGGACTCGGTCGACCATGATTTGGTTATCATTGGATTTATTTCATTTGAACATGTGGTTGAGAGAGATATTTTGCTGCGTTCTTGTTTGAAGGATGGCTTTATGGTCTTTAATTTGGGCGAAGAGACTTGTTCAGAAGAGATTTGTTGGTATATTTGGGGGATTTGGTTGGATACCCATTGGGAATGTTTTCTCGGAGTTCATTGAACTGTCTCTTCTTTTCCTTTGGCAGATGGATTTATATTTTGGTTGGAGAGTTTCTTTTTTGCATCTACACACTTTGCAGCTATGCACATGTGTTCACTCTCATCCAATCTGAGATTAGCTTTTCTTGAGTGTGGGGGGGGTGTCGTACATAGACTACTAAGTACTTCTATGTAGATACTCACTTCCTACTGATACGTAATACACCATGATTATGCTTGTAGCAGTAGTAGGACCTCCTTAGTCAAGGGACTACAGGATGCAGCGTAAATGGATGCGGCATCATTCAGAGGCTGTGGGTTGACAGGGGTACTTATCACCATTTGGACACGGTGCTGTTGGAGGCGCTGTCGTTGGGTGGGTGGTTTGTTGGGGATGCAGGTATATGACATCCAGATGACGGGAGTACCGGCGGTGGCCCGTCCTGTGTTGGCGATACGAGAAGTACATGGGTGGTGCCTGGACTGGGCTCACCAGAATTTGTGCCAGTCTACATAGGGAAGTAGAAGTCAATGGGTGTGCGATTCTAAAACAGTACCAGGATATTATTTGTTGTTTAGTGAAACATGATATCGCATGGATCTAAAGCTAAAGTGGCTGTGGTCATAATCTACTTTGCAAGTAGATAGAGGTGCTGAAATAAAAAAGTCTGCAAGCCTTTCTAACAGCCCGTAAAACGCCACGCAGGTTTTGCAGCACCACAAAGTGCCCAGAAAGGTATTTTCGGGGAGATTCAGGCCGATGCCGACTGAAGAAGAGCTCGGCCAACCATTAGTCTGCATGGTCGACCGTGCTCGATTCTATCAAAAGGACGGAGGATGTTCCAGTTCCCGCCCGCCATGGAAACGACGCTTAGTTCAATGCCGGAATGCTGGGGAAGATGCTGGTGCCCAAAGGAGCCATGACGTCACCGGCGTAGTGCGGGATGATTCCCTTGAGGGCCGGGACAGCGCCCTCGACGGCTCCCTCCGAGATGAAGCCGAAGATTCCAAGCATGGCCAGGCGTCCGTTGTTGATCTCGGCCACGAGTCGCTTCTCCTTCTGCTCGTCGGTCATTCCCTTGTTGCGGCCGAAGGGGTCGTAGAGGTTGAGCGCGCCGCCGGGGATGATCTTGGCGTCGAACGGAGGGAAGTATCCGACCTTTCCTCCCTTCATGTAGTGGGTGTCGCACTGTTGCTCGCGCCACTGCCGAAAGGAAAGATGAAGGGGAAGGGAAAAGAACATCAGTGAACGGACGCCACTTTTTTCATCGACGAAACGAAAGCGAATCGCAATCATTTGACGCGCGCGAAGTTTCCATATGGACTCACGAATTCGAGGAATCCGACGAACATGATGATCTGCCACCTGGCGGCCTCAGGAATGGCATCCCACGCCTCGGGGGCGTTGGACACCTTGGGGAAGGGATCTCCCGCTAGGGTCATGGCCCAGGGCCACGTGATGCCGTTGGCGTGCACGATGTACCCCACGAAGGCGAACATGGCCACGCGGCCGTGCTTGACCTCTGACTCGCGGAGGAAGCCGATGGTGGCCTCGTTGGAGGTAGGTAACAGCCCCCCCCCCCACGACGTAGATCGTGTTCCTACGGCGAGTTGTGTACGAATTCCACGGTGCCACTCCCCTCTCACTTTCGCTTCTTATTTTTTGAGCAATGTGGTTTTCGTGAAGTGGTTCCCACGCGGACGCTCACGAGAGCCCCCCCTCCTTTCGTTTTTTGCCATGTGTTCGGGCGTTCTACTCGAAACGAGTAGGAAACGAGGGAGGAGGAGGAGGAGAAGGAAATGAGGACGTGAGGAAATGCGAATTCGTCGGGGAAGGATGTTGTGGATTGTGGAGCGGGTACCGGAAGTAGCGGGGAGCGGCATGTGTTCGGACGTTCTACTCTGATCCCTGGGCGCTGACGCGGAGGAGGGGGAAACGAGAGAGGAGGAGGAGGACAACGATGAGGATATGCGAAATGCGAACCGGGGGAGGAGGAACCGTCGATCGAACGGAGGAACCGCCGATCGAACGAGATACGAACGTTCTCACCTTCTCGCCCTCGAAGATTTGTCGGGGGGACCGATTCCGACGCAGTTTCATCGTTGAGAATCGGACGCGGATAAGTACCGACGGTCGATCGACCGTCGATTCGGATCGGTCGCGGATCGGTCGCGATGCATGGAAGATGGGCGGAAGGAATGGAAGAAAGGGGTTTTCGCTTCGAAATGAGCCTTTCGTGCGATGATGATGGCCGGCGACGGCTCCGTGCGTCGCCGGTTTTGGCGGATTATGCAGTTAGAGCGCTGCGTCCGTCGCCAGATGATAGCGGTTGCGCACGCGATCGCTGACGAGTAACGAATTCTTGCTTCCGCCGCGAGATACGATATTCGGAGCATCAGTAGGATTCGTATTGCGATACGAAAGCCGCCCGCGCGCCATGGTTGGTTTCTCTTCGCTTCTTCCAATAAAATGGCAATATGACTCGATGACACTTGAACTTGACGGTGACAATGCGATCGTCGGGACCAGGGGCAATTTTTGCCCCTGGGCACGTCGATGCGTCGATACATTCAAGGTATTAGAACACAGCAGTTGAAAATTTTCAGTTCTCTTTCATTCCATCTTTCTTGCTGTAGTTTTTATTTAATTTATTCACTCTCTGCTTAGGTACTTACCTAAGTAGCTACCATACTTACTCATTTACTTGCTTACCTACATACCTACCTACTTACCTACCTACTTACCAACATGCCTACTTACTTGCCTACTTATTTGCCTACATACTTACATACTTAATCACTTAATTAGTTATTTTCTTGCTTGATTAATTACTTACAACTTACACTACATTACTACAAACATGTGTACTTACGTACATCAATGAGTATGTGAATACATATTTATGTAGTTTCATCATCGTCGTTGTCATTGTCATAACTCATAGTCATAGCCATAGTCACAGCCATAGTCATAGTCACAGTCACAGTCATAGCATCAACTTCGACCTTTGCAACGGCCATGGCTTCAGCTTCCACCACAATGAAGACCTCATCTCCAAAGTTTCAGTCACAGTGTTGGTCATGGTCATTACTCACAGTCATAGTAATATTCATAGTCATATCCATAGTCATAGTCATATCCATAGTCATAGTCATAATCATAGTCATAGTCATAGTCATAGTGTGAATCACAGTTACAGTCTCAATCTCTGCATTAGCCACATTTTTCGTCATGACTATGACCATGACGGTCATATCCTCAAATTTTCAGGCACAATGACAGGGGTCATAGTCATAGTAATGAATTCATTTTCAAGGTCATGGTAATTTTATTGGTCATAGTCATTGTGATCATCACGTCACTATCAAGGCTAATTAATGCTGATCAGTGTCAGGTCACAGGCCACAGCGTAAGACCATGACATAATCATGGTCATAAACGTATTATGACTAAGGGTCATAATAAAGTCATTTATCATGATCATTTTATTGGTCATAGTCATTGTGACCAACACATCACCATCACAGCTTGGTCATTCCTCGGCGAGGAGACTCATAAATGATGATCAGTGTCATGGCGCGGTCATAGTCACAGACATATTATGACTCAGGGTCATAATCATAGTAATTTGAGAGGTCATTGTCATTTTTGATTGGCAATAGTCATTGTGACCATCACGTCACCATCACAGCTTCATCATTGGCAAGAAGGCTCATCAATGCTGATCACTGTGAGGTCACAGATCAGCACAGCGTAAGACCATGACGTGGTCATAGTCACAGACTCACAGACATGTTATGACTGTCATAATAAAAGTCATTTTCAATTTCATGGTCATTTTTTATCGGTCATAGTCATTGTGACCATTGCATCACAATCACAGCTTCGTCGTCAGCGAGGAGGCCATCAATACTGATCGGTATCAGGTCACAGCGTAAGATCATGACGCGGTCATAGTCACAGAGATATTATGACTCAGGGTCATAATAAAAGTCATTTTTAATTTAATTGTCATTTTTGATTGGTCATAGTCATTGTGACCATCACATCACCGTCACAGCTTCGTGGCGGCGAGGAGGCTCATCAATGCTGATCGGTGTCTCAGGAGTCAGGTGTCAGGTCACAGGTCACAGCCTAAGATCATGACACTGTCATAGTTATAGAGATATTATGGATCAGATATTATGGATCAGGGTCATAATAAGAGTCATTTTCAAGGTCATGGTCATTATTGATTGGTCATAGTCATTTTGACCATTAGATGACCGCCACAGCTTCGTCGTCAGCGAAGTAGGCTCATCAATACTGATCGGTGTCAGGTCACAGGTCACAGCGTAAGATCATGACGCGGTCATAGTCACAGAAATATAATGACAAAGGGTCATAATAATAGTCATTTTATTGTAATGATCATTATTGATTGGTCATAGTCATTGTGACCATCACATCACCGCCACAGCTTTGTCGGCTCATTAATGCTGATCGGTCATCTGATAGTGTCAGGTCACAGGTCGCAGCCAGTTATATCATTACAGTCATAATATAGGTCATTTTCAAGGTCACAGTCATTTTTATTGGTCATAGTCATTGTGACCATTACATCACAATCACAGCTCCATCGTCAGCGAAGTAGGCTCATCAATACTGATCGGTGTCGGGTCACAGGTCACAGCGTAAGACCATGGCGCGGTCTTAGTCACAGAAATATTATGACTCATGGTCATTATAATAATAGTCATTTTATGGTCATGGTCATTTTTGATTGGTCATAGTCATTGTGACCATCACATCACTGTCACAGCTTTGTCGGCTCATTAATGCTGATCGGTCATCTGATGATGTCAGGTCACAGGTTCACAGATTTGTCGTCAGCGATTATTGGTCATGGCCATGGTCATGGTCATGGTCATGGTCATGTTCATGGTCATTTTCATAGTATGAATTTCAGTCACAGTCATAAAAATAGTCATAATCATGTCACCAGCCTCAACACTCACAGTGATGGTCACAGTCATAGTCATAGTCATGGTAATAGTCATATTTTGAATTCCATCGAAATCGACAGTCATAGTTATTAGTCGTAGTTTTAGGTATAGTATTAGTCATAGTCTTAGGTATAGTCATAGTCATAGTCATAGTCATAGTCATAGTCATATCATCAACTTCAACCTTTGCAGCGTCCATGACTTCAGCTTCTGCCACAACGAAGACCTCATCTCCAAAATTTTAGTCACAGTGATGGTCATGGTCATATTCATGGTTGTAGTCATAGTCATAGTCATAGTCATAGTCATAGTCATAGTCATAGTCATAATGTGAATCACATTTATAGTCTCAATCTCTGCATTAGCCACATTTCTCGCCCCGGGCTTGGTGTTGGGATTTTGTAAGGGTTTGGTGAGGGCAGTGTTCTTGCTGTCGGACGTGGTCCAGGTGGCAATAATTTTGGGTTTTGGGTTTGGGTCTGACGCCTGACGTCGGGAGGAGGCACAATAGGGTGGCGCAAAAATACAACGCCAACATTGCGAAAATACAGTCGTAAATGTAAAAGATGTTCCTACTTCAATATGACCAGCCTGTGACAAATTTTGTCAGATGACAACGGCAAATGCCAGTGTCTTTTTGTTTTGTGCACCTGCTTGCGTGTCACAAGAAAGGTGTGATCAGCACGTTTGGCAAGCATCTTTTTTAACAAGGCATCATGTATAAACTTTAACACACAAACTCAATAATATGCAAAGACAACAAATTAGAGTACAATGCCGGCCTCTCTCTCTCTCTCTCTCTCTCTCTCGAAAGAATATCAAAAATCGACCGTGTCCTCAACCACGTACGGCCTCTCGATCATGGAGGGATTGTCGAACTTCGGCTCCGGCAACCTCCTGGGACTGTAGCGTTTGCTGTAACCGAACTCGATCCCCAACTGGATCCCGCTCGCCTCGTCGTCCTCCTCCTCCAGCGCATCCACAAATTGGGTCCCTCGTCCGTTGCACACCGGACACATCGCCGAGGTGCAGTGGTGCACGTCCACCTGCACTCCGTCGGCGTTGCCGTTCCCCGACTCGTGCGATCGGTGCAGGTACCGCGTCAGGTCGCGCGGCAGCCGGCTGCGCGAGTTGGCGTAACTGCTGTTGGCGTTGGACATCTCGTCCTCCCCGAGGACGTACACCGCCGACCTACCCGGAGTGGACGGGGCGGTCGAGGCCGTCGGGGAGGTAGGCGTCAGCGACAGTTCGTCGCGGCTGGTGGCCGCCTCGGTCCCCATTTTGCCGCAGTCGATGTCGTCGTCGTCCTCGAACTCGCTGTACGATTCGTCGGCCCTCTCGCGTCGCCTCTTGAGGACGACGAACGCGATCGCCATCGCGATCAGGGAGGCCGCTCCCGCCGCGAGGAGGGAGTACCCCGCCGTTTCCAACCGGGAACCGCCGCCGCCGGGGCTGCCGCTCTTCGCCCCGGCGACGGTGCCCGGTTCCTTGCCGTTCGGCGACGACGACCCGTCGTAATCCCGTCCGCTGTACGTCCGTCCCCCGATGAATCGGATCCCTGCGAGGCCCGACACGCCGTACTCTCCTCCCTCGCCCTCCAGGAACGGCGAGGACGGACGCTCGCCGCTCCCGTTCATCGCCTCCGCGATAACGTTCAGGGCGTCCTCGGTGACGTACTCCAATTGGTCCTCCAGATCGAACCCCTGGAACGTCCCCTCTTCGCTCAGGTACAGGGTCATGCCCCCCTCGACGACGTGGCAGTCGGCGCCGTCGACGTCGTCCTCCCCGACGAAGTAAGCGCACGATCGATCATCGGAGAGTTTGTCCGTCGGGAGGAGGGGGTTGACGCCGACCACCTCCCTACGTTTCGCAACAACCTCCGCCCTCCTCCTCCTCCCGGCATCGACACCGCCATCGCCACCACCATCGACACCGCCACCATCGACAATGTCGCAGTCCATCAGATCCCTCCCGACGAAGAGGGCCAACATCCTATCGAGGTCGTCCCTGACCCCCTCGATCGTAGTCGTGGCATTTTCCCACACCTCGGCCTCGTACACGTACTCCAACGTCGCGGAGCGGGAGGTACGGGTCACGACTCCGTCGAAGAGGGCATCGCACGTAGTAGCCGTAGTGGGGTCGAGAATTTCCCCGGCCTTCTCGGCGCTCGCGCCGTCGGGCGGAGCTATGGGAGGGACGGGATTCGAGGGATACGGGTCGTACTGCTTGCGCGCGCGAAGAGGAGAGGAGGAGAGGAGAGATGAGGGGAATTGGACGAGAATCGCGGGCATCTTCGCTGATGCTGTTGATGTCGTTGTTGCCCGCCTCGCTGCTGCTCGACTTCGCCGTTGAGATACAATACTCCGGCCGGCCCCCCCATTTGCGCGGGAAGTGGCTTCGCTCATGTTCCTACGGTGGGCTGTGTACGGAGTCCGGCGGTGCCACTCCCCTCTCACTTCCGCTTGTTAATTTTTGGAGTTTCCATTTTGGTGAAAGTAATTCCCTCGTCGGATGTACGATGAGCCACTCCTCCTTTCATTCTGCGCCAAGTGTTTGGCCGTTTTACTCTGATCCTTGGGCGCTGACGCGGGAGGAGGGGGAAACGAGGAAACGAGGAGGAGAAGGACAAAGATGAGTATATGCGAAATGCGAACCGGGGGAGGAGGAACCGTCAATTGAACGGAGCAACCCTCGATCGAAGGAGATACGAATGTTCTCACCTTCTCGCCCTCGAAGATTTGTCGGGGGGACCGATTCCGACGCGGTTTCATCGTTGAGAATCGGACGGATACGATACCCACGCGTCGATCGACCGTCGATTCGGATATCATCGGATATCATCGGATCGGTCGCGATGGAAGATGGACGGAAGGAATGGAAGACATGATAGCGGTTGCGCACGCGATCGCTGACGAGTAACGAATTCTTGCTTCCACCGCGAGATACGATATTCGGAGCACCAGTAGGATTCGTATTGCGATGATACGAAAGCCGCCCGCGCGCCATGGTTGTTTTCTCTTCGCTTCTTCCGATAAAATGGCAATACGATATATGACTCGGCCGGAGGAGCGAGTACGATACGATATGTACAATAGTCGGGACCAGGGGCAGTTTTTGCCCCTGGGCACGTCGATGCATCGATACATTCAAGGTATTAGAACACAGCAGTTGAAAAGTTTCAGTTCTCTTTCATTCCATCTTTCTTGCTGTAGTTTTATTTAAAACTTATTCACTCTCTGCTTAGGTACTTACCTAAGTAGCTACCATACTTACTCATTAACTTGCTTACCTACCTACATACCTAGGATTACCTACTTACTGATATGCCTACTTACTTGCCTACTAATTTACATACTCAGTTACTTAGATATTTGCTTGCTTGATTAATTACCTACCTACATTACATTACTACAAACATGTGTACTTACGTACATCAATGAGCATGTGAATACGTATTTATGTAGTTTCATCATTGTCATATTCATATTAATAGTCATAGTCATATTCATAGTCATGGTCATAGTCATAGCATCAACTTCAACCTTTGCAGCATCCATGACTTCAGCTTCCACCACAATGACGACCTCATCTCCAGAGTTTCAGTCACAGTGATGGTCATGGCCATTAGTCACAGTCATAGTCATAGTCATAGCCATAGACATAGTCATAGTCATAGTGTAAATCACAGTTACAGTCTTAATCTCTGCATTAGCCACATTTTTCGTCATGACCATGACGGCCATGTCCTCAAATTTGCAGTCACAGTGACAGGGTTCATAGTCATAGTAATGAGGTCATTTTAAAGGTCATGGTCATTTTGATTGGTCATAGTCAATGTTATCATCACGTCACAATCACAGCTCATGAATGCTGATCAGTGTCAGGTCACAGGTCACAGCGTAAGTACATGACACCGTCATAGTCACAGACATATCATGACTCAAGGTCATAATAAACCATAGTCATTGTGACCATTACATCACAATCACAGATTCGTCGTCAGCGAGGAGGCTCATCAATACTGATCGGTGTCGGGTCACAGGTCACAGCGTAAGATCACGACGCGGTCATAGTCGCAGACATATTATGACTCAGGGTCATAATAATAGTCATTTTATGGAAATGGTCATTTTATTGGTCATAGTCATTATGACCATATCACATCAACGTCATAGCTTCGGTGGCGGCGAGGAGGTTCATCAATGCTGATCGGTGTCAGGTGTCAGGTGTTAGGTCACAGGTCACAGCATAAGATCATGACATGGTCATAGTCACAGACATATTATGACTCAGGTTAATCATAATAGTCATTTTCAAGGTCATGTTCTTTATTGATAGGTCATAGTCATTGTGACCATCACATCACAATCACAGCTTCGTCGTCAGCGAAGTAGGCTCATCAATACTGATCGGTGTCAGGACACAGGTCACAGCGTAAGACCATGACGCGGTCATAGTCACAGAAATATTATGACTCGGGGTCATAATAATAGTCATTTTATGGCAATGATCATTTTTGATTGGTCATAGTCATTGTGACCATCACATCACCGTCACAGCTTTGGCGGCTCATTAATGCTGATCAGTGTGAGGTCACAGGTCACAGCGTAAGACCATGACGTGATCATAGTCACAGACATATTATGACTCAGGGTCATAATAAGAGTCATTTTAGTTTGATGGTCATTCTTGATAGGTCATAGTCATTGTGACCATCACATCACCATCACAGCTTCGTTCTTCCTCGGTAAGGAGGCTCATCAATACTGATCAGTGTCAGGTCACAGGTCGGATTAACAGTATTGGTCATGGTCATGGTCATGGTCATGGTCATTTTCATAGTATGAATTTCAGTCACAGTCATAAAAATAGTAATAATCATATCACCAGCCTCAACACTCACAGTGATGGTCACAGTCATAGTCATAGTAATAGTCAATAGTCATATCATCAACATCAACCTTTGCAGTGTCCATGACTTCAGCTTCTGCCACAACGAAGACCTCATCTCCAAAATTTTAGTCA
>JALLOY010001474.1:0-12190 GCA_036939835.1 Thalassiosira delicatula
TAGATGTTCCCCAAATTACCTTAAATCCCCCCTTCAGCAGCATAGCAGCCTAGAATATGGTATGGTAATCACATTTACCTAAAAAATACCGGGTAAATACCCCAAGTTACCTGGTAGTTACCCAAAACATTACCCAATTGCCCAATAAAAAGGCAATGGGTAAAGGGTAACCAGAAGCTAAACATTTAAGACACAGTAACATTGATATCGAGAACTCCTGTGGAACGGACGGCTGTACTACAGTTTGCTCCTCCCATAGATGAGGTAGTAGTCAACATGGTTGTGGCAAAATTGAGTTGCATGTGGTGGGTGTAGTTGTAGCGGACGTGGACGGAGAGGGCGAGGCAACTCATTTACAGAAGGGAGAGAAGAGGGGTTCAAGGCACACGGTTACACAAGGAGAACAGGGCAGATGAGGAAAAGAAGAATTGCAATAGAAACGTTGATGGATTATAACATTTAGAAGTAAGGAAAAATGAGTGGCTATTTTTGTGCTTTTGGTTCACCGCAAGGACGTCTCAGTTTCATCTCTTTCTTGTAATCTATCTCCCGATCTTGATTGATAAACATCTTTATCTGAGACTCCAATATAGCACGACTATACTTCATTTGCTCATCAAAATATTTCATCAACATTATAATGAGAGAATTTTTTGTTTTGTTCGTTGTATGGGTCTTACAGTGGATTTTATGCATCGTCTTCCATAAAGTCTTGTTTCCATGTACAAACATATCGATTGTTGCTAACCTATGCATTTTTCTTAGCGACATTTTCCAGAGTCTTTACAGCTCGAGAGGTGCTTGCAATCTTAATTTCATCGGGCATGTCATTGGTCAGAGACTCATTTGACAATTGGTTGACATCGTCGGACGCCATGTCGTCATCGTCTTCAACACCACTACACCATTCTATATTGTCGCCAAAAACACTGCTGTTTGTCAAAACATTGTCATCATCCATATTCTTAGCATCGTATGGGTCATCGTGAGTTCATTGTGAACCAACATTATGCAGTCGTGCTCTTATCAACAATTTTCGTGAGGTGAATTGACTGGCCTCATTTGATGCGTCTCTCCCCGTCCCTGTGATCTTTTGACGCAGAATCTGTCTCCAAAATGTATCAATAGTTACCTTCTCCTTGGCATGAATTTCTGAATAATGCAGCTTTGGTGAGAATTAATTCAATCTTGAGTTTGTCTTCATGTTCCAATTTGCCAGCAAACCAATAGTTCTAGCAACTTTACTGAATGCAGAGTGTGCACAGAATTGCTGGAGGATGTTATGTTTGCTTTTTTTACGGGTGTATCGATGTATGAGTGGTGGGTGTCCATTTCAACCAAAGGTTGTACATTTCATTCACAAAATCATATGCAATCCCCTTTCGTAACTCACTCAATACACATATGTTATTGATCCTCATCACCTCTAACTCAGTTGCTGGTACTCCATTTTCTTCATAGTAAGTTTCTATGCACTCATATAGCTCGTGGAGGTAAGTTGTTTTACCCAGCAACTTCCAAGCTCCCAACTAGTCACAGCTTTCTTTTTCGAGTAGCCAGAAATCCCAATTTGAAATTCCCGTTTTGCATTGATGGAAACTGTCAGCCAATTGCACAAAAAGAGCTCGATGGTTGATTGTCTGACTTTTCCTATAATTGACGCCAAGCTGTGAATTTTTCATGAATATGCTTAAGAAGTTCAGTGGGAGACTCCTTTGATTCCAAAGCAATTTCATCAACATTCATATCTTGTAAGAACTCACGAATCATATATCGCTTTGTTGCTTGGTAAGTCTTCAACAAAAAATGTTCATGATCTTGATATTTACCCTTAATGGTAATGGAATCTCTGTTGGCTCTCTTCACTCCTAACTTGACCTGCAGCACCTGCATAAAACCAGGATAATAGACGGTGTATATTCTGGCACACTGGTGCATCAACTAGTGGGGAAGCCCTTTTTGGATGACAACTCGCTGGTACGCTCATAGCACATTTTCAACGTATTTTTCTGACCATGTTAGGATGATTGATTTGCTATTCTCGTGAAAGACTTTGTCCAATTGTTCACGATCAGGCCGTCACCGTAAAGAAATATTTGTTTCTACTCACATCCGGGTTGGAGAGAGCGTGGTTACCAGTACACTCTCCATCCTGTTTTATCTCACTCAAAAGTTGAAACTGCTCAAAAAGGTGAGTCATGACCATCATCATCCCCTCAATGGATGTTTCATCACGTGGATTAATTGGAAAAAACATCCACCTATCCAGTTTATTGTGATGGGGGTTCAGATGTTTCATCATCTTTTATTGAATCTTTGTGATTGCGTGGTATTCCTTTTTACATACACAGAATACAATGTGAAGAAGTTCCTCTCTTGGTTTGTCACGTGGTATTTTCAAGTAATTTGTTCCTATTGCTCCATTGGCTGTTATTTTCACATTCAATTCAATTCTAATCTTGGGAGGCACCTCTGATGCAACTTGATCACTTGGTGTTGTTTCAGAACTCACTTTGCACTGTCCGCCATGCGTTTACCTTTTTAATGATATTGGTGAAACTGTAGAGGTCAAGTATGTCATGCTGAAAGATTATTCTCTCTTGGTACTCTTCAATAGTCAGTTGTTTGAAATAAAAACAACGTTGCAGTGATCAAGTGGAACCGAATCGTCAATTGAATCCCTCACGGATGCTGCAATAGTTCCCCAAACAAACCTGCTGGGTGAGAATTTTTCAACTTCATGTATGTGTTTGGAAATTTTCTGGTTTTGCAAAGAAATTGCTCTGGTGTATTGTCTGCAAATATAGTTGCCTTTAGGAGAGATGGAACATTCTGGTCCACGAAAGTAAGAGCTGGTGTTGTGTTGTAGTCTTCAATTGCAACAATGTCCCATCCAACCACAGGCCAAATGAAATGGTTCAGCTCAATGGTTTTGTTGTTGTTGTACTGTGCCTCTTGATTCTTGTGATCCACGCCATGAGTCACATTGTCCTTGTTTGTGACCAAGCCATAAACGGTCAATGAAAATTGATTGACACGTCGTATTTGGGTCACAGAAAAATGCCACACTGGAAGGTAATTTCATCTTTGATCCTATTGGTAGGTCAAAACTTTATTCTGTTTCATTAATGGCCTTCCTGCTAAATGGTTTCTGGTCCATCAGCTCTAGGAATCCATTTTTACATATGTACGTTGGTCAAAACTCTATACGGAGGAATCAATACAAGTCAAAAATAGATTTCGACGGGTAGATACCATACGCTTGTAGGTATCATACATGGGGTTGGCTTTCAGTACGCATATGATTGAGTTTTTTCAAAAAAAGAAAAAGGTACCATATGAAAATAACTAGACAAAGCTAGCATTCTTGGCTGTATTCGAGCACTCTCAAATTCATATCGTTTTGGGAGTTGAACCCGTATTCCTAGGAGCGTGCACAGAGGGGTTAACAGGAATGATGTTATAAGTTTTGACCCGATTAGCTAAGGTACCTGATTTAATGTATGTACCCTCATAAAAATATCTAAACAAAGGAATTAATACAAATTAATACACAATTACCTAAGGTACCTGGTTTAGCGTACGTACGCTCATAAAAAATATCTAAACAAAGGAATTAATACAAATTAATACCTAACTATCGTACGATACACTGAGGTGGTTTTCGGTGTTTAGATATAGAGTGTTGTTTGTCCAAAATTTTAGCGTTGATTATGCATGATTCCCTAAAACGTACAATAAAACGCAACCGCAACGAAGCAAGTTGGACGAGCGATTTCTAGGCCATGTCAGGGAAGAAACTGTTGGGAATTGAGCGCGCTGGTCCACCAGCAAGTGTTTGGTGCTCTACCAGTGCGGCAATTGTATTCCTGGATGTCTGACAATTATTTTGATGTATAATAGTTGATACTTTCTACGTAGTTTTCAGTACCATTACCTACGTAGAAGGTAGTGGTCTCATAATATATGAGACCAATCGGCTTATCACCATTCCTGTTAAGGGATCAGTTTTGGACGTACGACACAGTGTTTTCCTGAAAAATGAATGACATGGGTGAGTATGCTGTGTTTTATTTCCAGCCTTCTCAAACTGAGGATGAGACCGTATAGCAATTCTGAGGACAAACTACCTCTATAGAAACAGTTCTCTGAGGTAGAGCTATCAGTGAACTGAAAGCACTTGCAATTTTGAAGCTTCTCGTTGGCAACCTCCAGCTCAGTGGATTCAATGAGGTTGGCTAGTTCTTTGCAATTGGAACTTTTGAGTTATTCCTCTCCAGATCCCTATCCTGTAGCAGAGAACCTCTTCATTCCCAAGAGTGTCACTGAGCCAGATGCTACAGTTATAGTTGCTAGAAAGGGTGGATCCAAACTCTTCTCCAGAGATGGCTACAAATCTATAGAAAACCTGGACCACTTGTGTGAGACGCACTCTGCAAAGAAGGGATAAATTGAAATTGATTATCTTAATAAGCGCAGTTATGACATCCTTTGCAAGCTGCAGTAGTAAGCCTGTCCTTAAAAATATGCTTCACTGGCCCCTTCCCTGCCTAGGCAATACAATATTCCTGGTTGACAGCCTCCTTGTCTTTGCCCACTTGAGACATAGGCGAGTATGGGTTTTCTCTGTAACACTCTAGGTTGTGAGCCATTGTCTTGATCCAACCCAATCTGGAAAGTGTTTTGTCAAATCCACAGAGGAGCCTTCTTGAGTCTCCTTCCATTTCCAGCAATCCTTGTCTATGTTCTACTTCCACATTTTGATGGCGAGGTGAAAGCCCTTGAGGTAATGAACCATTGTTTGGTAGGTGTAGGTGGCATACACCAGGAAGCCCTTGCCCAACAGGAGCTCCTTGACAAATTCAACTATTTCTTCAGCAGGGCCATGAGTTTGTCCCACTTCTCCTCCAACGTCAAGGTACAGGTGCCTATTGGCTGCAATACATGCACACTAGCACCAGCCCATGTTACGGGAATTTGGCTACATAGTCTCACCACCCTCACAGCACCCTCTGGATCCTAAGATAACTTTGGATGGTAGAAACCTTGTGACTAGCCTGTAAGGTCAACTTGCAGGTGGATTCCAAGACTTATTTGTCATCTGTCAATGTGAACACTTTGCTGGCTAGCAAACCATATAGTCTCCTCTCGGCAATCCAAGTGTAGATGGACTTGTAGGTGGCTGTCCCAGAAGGTTCAGCATCACACCTGGCCATTGAAAAGGGTTACGTTCTTGTGCACAAATGATGCCAAGACCTGATTCATATATGTTCCCCTTCATGTCCTCCTCCACCACCAGATCCATCTTCACTGAGTTGTAGTATGAAGCTACAAATCAAATGAGGTTACGGTCCCAGTTGACCCACAAAAGTTTTACTCCAACACCTTGCCATAGAAGGAGGATAAATTAACTCCAGTAAATGGCTAAAACTTTAAAAATGTGCCCTCGATTTCTTGATCTATCACCCAGGGGTTCTCTTGCGGAGGCCGGAGGAGAGACTTGCTGATCAGCACCCAGAAGATAGAACAGAGCTTAGTATTTTTGGCACCTTATTTTGTTTTGGCAGGCCGTATTGGCTTATTGCTTGAGAGGCACAAAAAAATTGAAATGTCTAATTTACTAGTTAAGCTTACTAGTTGTTTTGAGTTGAAAATTAGAAACAGTTTAAAATTTAGTCAAACTGTTCAAATATATACCAAAACAGACCATTAGCCATAATATCTGCGTCTTGCATACAAGAAGATGGGTGGTAACTATCATACAAAAGGAGAAAGGAAGAATTTATTTACGAGAACAAGTAATGACAATTTATCAATACTTGTGGGTGCGCTGCATGTGCAGTACAATGGCATTTGTGGCACACACGTTGACAGATTTCATTTGAACCTTTCTTGCCACTATCCTAGGCTCTGAAGGGAGTATAGGGGAAGGTTAGGTGTGATGAAAATTGAATGTTCAATGTGTTAATGGTTTATCCGAGCTCTGCCGGAAGGTTAGAGCTCTTGTAGGTATCAGATAAAAAATCTAATTTTTGAATTTACCATGGTGACAAGGTGAACTAATCACTACGAATAGGGGGAAGGCATCGTTCGCCATGGTCAAAGTAGAGATTCCCTTGTCTGACCAGGTCACCACCAGTTTTGGTGACAAAGTCACACTTTTTATGGAGCTTAATTTTTTGATTTGTGACTTTGCGTGATTTTTGACATGGTCTAGACCCTCTAATATTGGCATTGTTAAACAGTTCTTCTCCAGAGACTCCTTGAATATTGGGGGCTCTGAAGCTGGACCAAACCTCAGAATTGTACTTTCCTGAGCCGTTGTTGATGACAAAGCCCAGAATAGAGCCCTCAGTTGCTCCAGGAATCTTGTTCTTCATGACGGAAATTGATGTCCTCCTCATCCTCATCCTCATCACCACCATGTCCGCTCTCACTGCATCCACATTGTCACACCCAAGCCAGCCTTCATTGCTGTAATGCTTCTCACCGAGGTGAATACAGTGTGGACCGGGTCCCCTCACCAAGGAGCACACAATATTGAGGCATGACTTTCTCATCATTAAGAAGAGACAGAGTGAAGAAAGCCTGTCCCCCTGAAAGGGTATACATTGTCACTAAGGGATCCCTTTGAGCACTTGGCCATTGGAAAGTAAAAACTAGACTTATGGGGCTATTTTATCACACTGCCTCATTAAAACGCAGAAGGGTACTTCTTGATCTCCCCATATCTTGGCAATATCCCAGCCCCCCTGATCAACTTAAGGAGGAGTTGCTGGAGGACTCTCATTGTCTTCGGCACCGTCTTCATCCTGCAGAGGCGGAGCAGCCGGTTCCTGCTGGAGGATGGGTTCGATATCCACCAAATTGCCGTCGTCAGACGGGCGAACGTGAGCGCCCGGTAGAGGAAGAAGCGGAGGCATCGTCTGTGGAGACACTGCAGGAGACGGTGTGGGCACTGGTGGAAACACCAAGGCCGCTGCTGGAGCCGTTGAGGACACTGCCTGTGTTGCCGACCTCGCCATGGCTGACATCGTGCCAGGTGCGTGAGAACGATGAGAATATAGGGAAGCGCGGCGGCGCGGCGCAGATGAAGAAGAGCTGCAAGAGGTGTTCCGCTGCTTCTCTGCTGCTTTTCAGCGTAGAAATGTTTCTCCCGTCATAATTTGAAACTCAGCTTTAGTTCAAAAAAACATACCACCGTATCCGGCTACGAAGCTCAGATCGACTGAGAGCTGGCTGCAGGAGTGCGGATGAAATTTATTAAAGTTATACCAATGGAAAACAGGCAGTGGGAATATCGGCCGGGAAAATAAAAGCGAGACAGAGCGGTGTGGGTCCAAGAGGATCATAGACTCGCTGCAACTATGGTACTTATGTAGGGGTGAACCTGGGCGGCGGGTTCCTAGGTATCTCAAGCTTCCCATGAAATCTGGTCCAAAGCCAAGTATTTCCCACCATGACCTACGATACGCACCTATGGTACGGTACGATACCATATGTACTTCTCTACCTACGAATAATTTGCTCCGAATTCGGTCGAGAATTCGGAAATATGGCGCGCAGGGGAGAATTCCAAGACCCTGACACGACCTGTCGCAGTAGCAATGCGATCGCATTCTGAGCACTTGTAGATACCAGCGAGCGGCCAACAGATTTAACAGGCCCGCCCGTCATCTCCCTGCGAACGAAAATGGTCACTCATTTTTGGCTTTCCGCTTTTTGATGCGCGCGCCGGGCAGGCGTGTGCGGGCGGGATCTTGAATCTTGACTACTTTACGGTGCGGTGCGCCAACAAGGGCAAGCAAGGTAAATATCGTACCATACGATAGTAGATTTGTTATCGGCATTAACAGTCCATCCCCAGACAGGTTTTGGTTTTGTTGTCACTATCACTATGGACGACGATCTGGACGCTTTCTTCGACGACGTCGACAATGCCGTAAAGGAGGTACAAGAGAAGTCTGAGGTTGGAAATTCGGAGGATTCAGTCCCGATAGAGCCAAAGGACGCTGCTGCCGCTAAACGAACAGAGGACAATGCCCATGACCATGAAGCGACGGCGAACGAGGAACGTCCGCCGAAACGCACCAAACTAAGCTCGGCAACATCCGCACCCTCCGTGCCCGTGAAAGCCATCGTGGCATCGTCTGTGCCGGTCATTTCCATCGCTCCTCCGCTTCCCCCCGGTCCTCCCCCGGTCGCCTCCGTCGTCACCGTCGCTTCGGTCACCGCGGCGTCATCGTCCATCGGCAACAATGCCATTCCGCCCCCTCCCCCGATCAACTCCAACCACCACATGGCCGCCCTCGACGCCCCTCACTCAACGACCAACCAACACAATCCCCCGCCTCCCCCGCCCACTAACCCCAACAGCAAGCCACACGTCCGATCCGCCGCGGGCCAAACGTGGTCGGACCCCACCCTCGCCCAGTGGCCCGAAAAAGACTTTCGACTCTTCGTCGGCAATCTCGCCAAGGACCTCAAGCAGCACCACCTGGAACAAGCCTTCGGTAAATATCCCAGTTTTTGCATGGCGCGCATCATGTACAACAAAACGGACGGCAAGTCGCGCGGATACGGTTTCGTGAGCGTCCTGGACCCGAAGGATTGCGCGAAGGCCATAAGGGAGATGGACCAAAGCTGGCTGGGCAGTCGTCCGATCAAGGTCAAGCTGAGCGAGTGGAAGGATCGGGAGTGGAAGGAGGTTAAGAAGAGAGGGAAGGTGGAGAAGAGGAAGAAGAAACGGTTCATGGGCAGTTAGTAGTTATTTCGTTGGGGGTGGCGGGTCTGAAGAATGTAAGTGACAACTTTTAGTTTGCCTCTGACTTGTCGGGCTTTGGTTAATTGCATGCCCATGTGTAGAGATTGTATGGTTGTCGGTCCAACCACGACAACACAATGAAAAAGGATGTAACGTCTCCATGTGAGATAGCAAGCTGAGTGTCTTGATTAGCATTTCGGATTCGGCCTTAAAAAGGGTTTTCACGTGGCATGTTTTGGATTGCATCGACCAAGTAGATGATTGATCCTTCTCTTTGAGTTACTTATCTCTGCTTTTTTCCACCGGTGTATTCCATTTTGTCACTCGGCATAATGAAAAGATGAATGTGCTTTGCTAAGAGTAAGGGCGTTTTTCACTATCACTTGCGGTAAAGCTAAAGCGTGCTCCTGCTGCCCACACCATGGCGGTGTCAGACGCTTGTTCCAAAGCCCTGAATAAAATTTCAATGCGGCACATTTGGACAGTGAAAGTCGTATTTCTGCGAACATCGACTTGCAGTCTATGGAAGCTCCTTCAGCCCATACCAAGGCGGCGGCAGATGATTTTGCCAAAGCCCTGAATTTACCTGTTTGGGGGCGTTTAAGACAGTGAACTGCATGACTGATGCCCAAACTTCGCGCAAATGAACATTCGCCCATCTTTTCATCTTTGTTGATTTTTCGGAAGACCCAATAGTAAATGATGAGAGTTCCAACTGCTTTGTTTGGTCACTTTGTTGTTGGATTTTTCATTGTAAAAAGCGGACTTTGAAATAGGTTTCCCATGACGTTGATGTGGTGCGAGAAGTATCATTGACCGTACATAATTGGATTTACATCTCACTCTTGTTAAATTCTTGACTCATACAGAGGAGGAGGGATGAAGTTAACGCTAGAGGGAAGGCGGAGAAGTTACAGAAGACGTGTTTTATGAGTAGGTCAAGTGCTGAGGGTGGAGAGGATTGTGACAGGGTAAGTGACAACTATTGGTTTGGCTCTGATGTGTTGATGTTTGATAAAAGTAATCAGTTGAAGGGAGTGAATAGCTGCGTGGTTGTGTACACGGGGGCGGGGGTGTCCAAAGTGCAAGGTTATAGCTCTGAACATGACGACACAATATATTAAAGCACCTGACGTCTCAATCTGAGACTGCAAGCTGGAGGTTTTGATTAGTCTTTCGGATTCAGTTTTAGCCAGGGTTTTCATGTGGCATCACCTGGAATTTATTGACGAAGCAGACTATTGATCTTTCTCTTGTAGAGGTTTATATCTCTTTTTCTTTCTACCGATGTATTCCATTTTTGTCGCACAGCATAATGAAAAGATGAATGTTTTTAGCCATGAACAAGGGTGTTTTTCACTTCACTGGCGGGCCAATTTCGTAGACCCAAACTCATGAGTAGCTGATTCTGCCAAAGCCCCAAGAGAGCAGCGTACCTGTATTGATAGAAATTTGGACAGTGAACTTCATGACTGATGCCCAAACTTCGTGCAAATGAACATTCACTCTTCTTTTCATCCTTGTTGAATCTTCCTGAAGACCCAATAATAAACGATGAGAATTCCAACTGCATTGCTTGGTCACTTTGTTGTTGGTTTTTCATTGAAAAAGCGGACTTTGAAATAGGTTTTTCCATGACGTTGATGTGGTGCGAAAAGTGACATTGGCCGCACATGATTCGATTTACATCTCACTCTTGTTGAATTCTTGCCTAATACAAAGGAGGAGGAATAAGGTTAACGCTAGAGGGAAGGAGGGGAAGATGAAGAAGACGAGTGTTAAGGGTGGGTAGTGTGCTGGGGGAGAGGGTTGAAATAGTGTAAGTGACAACTATTGGTTTGGCTCTGATGTGTTGATCTTTGATAAAAGTAATCAGTTGAAGAGGGTGGATTTGTACTTGCTTGCTTGCGTTTCTGTGTCTGTGTCTGTGTTGAAAGCGCAAGGTCATAAGTCTGAACATGACGCCACAAATCTGAGATTACAAGTTGGAGGGAGGTTTTGATTAGTCTTTCGGATTTAGCTCTAGGATGGATGTTCACGTGGCATCATCTAGAAATGATGTACCGCGACTGATGTGAGACTGTATCCTTGGCTTTACATTTCAAATTTTCCTGGTATCTCAATTTCCTCTAATTGTCATGTTGCCCCCTCAGGTATTTGCAACCATGAAACAAAAATGAAGACAAGGATGAAGTGGAGATTCTTACAGAAAGTCTTCGGCTTTCTTGGGTCTGACTTCATACACATAAGCCTAGGTGGCACCAGTCTGAGTGGGGCTGCAATTACAGTGTGCTACCATCTTTCATATCCCCTTTTACATAAATTCCTTTATAATCTTTGGGTTATGACTATCTTAACTGTGAACCAAAATTGGCTTCACGAGATTACGCATGCACATTACCTATGTGGCATCTTAACTATAAAGAAGTCACATGCACTCATGTTAATGTGGGTAGTACCAAGCGAGTGTTGAAATCAAATGCGAATGCAATCGAATGCAAAGAGAAATCCTCCAAAGTTTTGACTGGTCCGAGACTTTCGTGGCCAAGTTTTGTGCAGCCCAGCACACCAATCATTTTTCCCAATCTTCTAAGCAACCACTTAATTCCTACACTGATTGTTTCTATTATTAGCATGGCCCAGCATACTGCATATTTTTGTCAAAATCCTACATGTACTATTCCTACGTGGATTTCCATTCCTTCGAGCCACTCCTGAATCAATCGAGGAATGACAATCCCATTCGACATCAGTTCGATCGAGAAAAGTTTGACATGACGAAATTGCTCTAGCTCGGTCACCAATGAACCAGAAGCCGACCTCATTAAATTGGACATGAGCTCTTGGCTCACGGATCCGCAGGCGGGCGTCACTACCCCGATGCAACAGCACGCCTATATCAAACAGGGCATCCAATGTGTCAATCCCGACGATTAGCGCAGGCCGCACTTCCTCCTCCGCACAGTGCCCTCGATAGACAAAGGCGGCTGTCCCGCGCGACTTGCTGCGATAGACGACGTGCCGGGCGCCCACGATGGCGATCGCCGTGTCGATAGCCATAACCGGGCTTAGGGCGCAGCCAACTAGCGCCGCAGGCCGGGCCATCATCAACATCTCCTCCTGCGTGCTTGACGGGATCACCTCAACGGTGAATTGCCCGTTCGCGAAGTCAACGATCGCCGGCGCTTGCGATTCTTGCATTTCGCGTCCCCACGCAAACTCAACGTCTGCAAGAGGCCTTAGCCACAGCGCTGAACAGCCGGTCCAGTGCGGTGCCGAGTTGGCAAAAGTTGGCAGCACTGGAGACCGCTGCACCTGCCGTGTCAGAATGCAATTTTATTATTGCTCGACCAGCTCACATTTTAAGGAAAGTTTGGAATAGTTTTGTAGGAAGCAAGAGATTCAAATGGATCTCACTTCTCGGGA
>JALLOY010001505.1:0-10832 GCA_036939835.1 Thalassiosira delicatula
GATGGTTTCAAACGCACCGTCACGTCCGAGAAGGCATTTTGTTAGCAAAAGCATGGGAATATTTCAAAAAAGTTCTATCACGGACGTGCTGCGAAAAACTTGGCGGGAGCGCCTCCTGGTACACCTCTCTCTGTATTATATGGACCTACAGATGTAGTGCAACAGCTCTAGCGTGTGCGATAATAAATATCGATCGTAACTAAAGGTGTTAGCATTTATGGGCTATTGTATATCTATTTTGTGCGACGAGTGATGCGTCACCATCTACTGGTGGCGAGCCAGTGGCAAGTCATTACTGCGACTTGTCTTGCACCGGCGTATCTCATCCGCACCTCGTCAATGTGCACCACTTCTGAGTGTGCCCAACTACCATGGAGTCCCGGATCCCCAGTGGGATCATCAGGACCTCTGGTTTGTGACAGGTTTGCTAACAGGTCGCCAAAAAGAAATATCTTTACATACGTACTTACCTACCTACGCATAAATCCCTCGCCAAAATGCCGTCACCCTCGGATCTTGCTGTCAATGGGATTTTTGACTGAGTAAGCTATTATATTATCAATTGAATACCTACCTACCCACTAGATCATTTTTCAAAGCTTGAGCTGCTGCGTACAATAGTAAATATGATTAAATCTAAGTCACTCAGATTTACGCAGATTTGGATCGCTGCAAACGTACGGATGAAGATGGGGAATTATGTAACATTGTTGCTGTGTTTTACAAAAACCTTACCTGAAAGGGCATATTTTCAATTCTGAACGTATGGTTAACATGATGTACCTACTATGTAGCATAGGAGATGGTCCAAAATAGTATGTCAGCGAAAATGTTGACCTCTTTGAAATGACATCATTCTAAATTATGTTACCACGGAATTCTAAATTGTGTGGAGAAATTCAGATTCCGTCAGACAATGGAAATTACGTTATGTCTACGTTGCATGAAAAATTACGTTATCGAAGATAAATTTTGTGATATAATTCAAGTCGCGTTATAAATTAGGGCAATTCACATTCCATAGCATAATTTAATTTTGTCACTTTAATGGATGGAACCCGGAGATGTTTGTCAATTAAATATGGCTCTGTTACAAATGTGTAATAATTATTTAATTCAAGCTTTCCAACTATTGAGTATCATCTTTTGTGATTTATTATCTTAGATGTCGCCTATTATAATTTTGTCTAAAATTCATTTCTTGTGACAAAAAAACCATCTTCGCTAGAAGAAGCTTACGGATGTCATTCCCGACATTGATTTTGAGTTCTAAAAATTACGTCTTTTCGGCCTATTTTTCCGAGGTTAAACAATTACAGTGCATTAACTGACAAATCAGTTTAGAATTTCTTGTGCACCCATACTCTACGAACCTTCCTCTGGTAGCTGTGTGGTTGATTTGACAAACTGTCTCATTTGCTAATCTATTTATCATCTATGAACTAATGTGAACATTATTGTGTGTGTAGGGGCCCTGACCCAATACCTCGTCCCGCTCGAGCCGCAAGGGTTGCTCTCTGGCTCGAGCCACCAAATGGACAGTCATGTCCGATGAAAACCAATTTCTCGTTCGGAATTATCATCGATACCGAGTTCGGTCAAGTCGAAAGATGACTTCGAACACGACTGCCACTGATGTCGGAGGGTACCATCAGTAGGTAGGCACCACCACCCCACTATTCAATTTTCACACAAACCTCTGCCCCCTGGGGTTTCTCGTAGGATACCCTGAGCCCACGGGCTCCTCGTAGAAACCTCCTTCAACAACTCTGAGACGGTTGTTTCAACGTCTCCTTCATATTTCTAACCTCCGAATAGAGATGGATCATCGTCCGCGTGACAGACCTCTCGCCATTGGCTCTGTCTGTTGACCATCTCGCCTGAAGTTCAATTAGGTGCGGCGGGACTCCCATATTTGTACAATGGGTAGTAAAGAAGCGTCGTCCCGACCTTTGAACACCATAAGCCGTCCAAATATCACACTCTGGATCAATCAGGGTAGTAGTTGCCTGAATTATTTCCAGTTTTGTGAACAGATTTTCCTTGTAGTCACTGGCTTTAGCTCTCGTTCCGTCCGGGCGTTGAAATGCCCATCCTTCGTAGATCCCTTCCCAAGCCAGTCTCCGGATAAATCTCTGTGTCCAAATGAAGAATGTTATCCCCGAATCTGTGGTTCCTGCAATGGGTATCATATAGCACCCCGCGATTCCGTCGTGCGATTTGAACCGCCCGACGATTGGCCACGCAACTGCACTATAATCTTCAGCAGTCTCGCAGAACTCCACATCATACTTCAGCGCCGACAGGTCAGTCCAAACTGCCTCGTATCCGCGCATTCCTCCTAAGCAAGTTACCAGTAGGAACATTACTGAACACATCGACTCTATCGACATCGCCATGTTCAGGTCCTGGTATTCCGTCTCATACATCTCCAGCAGTCGTAACACCACTTGAATGGTGTAAGCCCTATCCTGTCTAACTATGTCTCCCATACGCGCACAGCATCCCAATGCAAAGCGTTGGTACCAGCGACCTTCGCTTGGATTCAGTGTTGCGACGTACCTCCCTTTGGCTGACGAGGAGGAGAGAGTGATGTCACCCCCCGACTCTGGGGACGCATCCCACAGTGTTGTGTACGTCCCTCGTATCTTTCGGGCAGTGTTGTACTGCACTGTCTCTCTTCCTCGCCCCTTCCGTGTTGACCGGAATAGCACCATTATAGCTTGCAACATTCCCAAATGCTGTTCAAGCCCAAACGGTCCGAGCCGCGGCAGGGGGTTCGTAATATCTAGACATTCTGCGTAATTGATGATGTTCTGGACTTCCCTCAGATGATTTCCAACCGTCTTTGACGACCGCGACCAAAATGCATCGAGAGTGGCTCGTATCACCAGAGCCTCAAAGCTCTCGTCCTCTGCATTGCCCCGCTTTAAGTCTCGCCCTCTGATGTTCTGGCTGTGACAGTTGGGGCATTGAAAAGTCGAACATAGATGGTCGCCTGGTCTTGCTTTCCTGAACCGTATCTCGTCTTCAACCTCTGCCAGCGAAGCCCCATTAAAATCTCGGGGTATGGCAGTCTCAAACCTATCCAAGTCATGAGGTATAAAGCAATCAGCACACCACGCGCTTTGACAGCTCCTCAATTGACCACGGGTCGCTCCATAATTCGCGCAGATGATGCCCGACTTGTAGGTGACTCGTCTTTGACAGAGAGTGCAAGGAACGACCCATTTCCACCACCGCCTCTCTGTTTTGTCTGACCAACCAAGGCCCCTCCTCCCTGCGTCGAAGAGGGAAAGAGATGCCCAACACAAGGGGTTCAAACATATAGTGAGGCCAAAATTCCCCAGGTTCAAGATAAAACCAAAAGTCTACCTCCTTCTGAAAACGAGTACGCCATTCTTCATAAAAACACAGCCTCGGACAAACAAATACATGCGTAACATCATGAAATCGTTTCAAACGAGACTCAGCCAGCTCTTCTAATGCAATCAGAGCAGCTGCTGGAGGGGGCGCCCACAAGTGTATTCCTGGGCGATGTCCCTCAATGAACCATCCTTCTGGAGACAAGGGTGGTACATAATCATTTCCCATCCACCTTCTACACCATTTCTCTAGGAGCACCGGTTGCTGTTCAAATGCTCCTCGGTGTATGGGAAAGAATAACCTGATATCGTGTCCCAAGGCAACTCCAGCCTCTTGATTGCCTCTTGACATTCCATCGATTCCTGCAGCTATCATTCGATTTCCAGAAATGTGTCGAATGTTTAGCCACACCTCGTGCGCCATGCACTCTATCTTCAATTCCAAGACGATCGAGAATAGATGGTGAGCGGTGGACATCCCTTTCAGCCAAACAGCTGACCAGACTGAATTGTCCGTGAAGAACCATATCTCACACCCATCGTGCTTGCATGCTTTAATGGCCTGCAGTAGATGATTTGCTTGAGCCTGGGCTTCCCTGAGGTTTGAACCTCCATCTGCAAATTCGGTTTGCCAAAGCCCATGTGATTCCTCGAACCAATTGTCAGGGTACTGGGTTCCCCCTCCAAATCCTTCTGCAGATGCATCAAAAGCCCCGTACCTGAGCTTCGAGCTGTCTGTAGGTCGGACGGGCACCGCCATTGGTTCCTCAGTATGGAACATATCCAGTAAGGCCTGTGCATGCTTGCGCAGTTCGTCGGTGATCCGGGTCATGAGGGGATAGCCTTCCCCTGCCTCCCGTCTCGTGGCGTCTCCTGTTTCCAGTGACTGTGCTGCAAGCATCCTCTCTGTCAGGCGCCACCCATCTAAATCTCGATCTCCCCGAAACGCCTCTAGTGCGTTGAAAAAGCCTTTTAAGAACGAACGCCCATAAGGGTAGACCTCCGTTACATGGACCCCAAGGCCCGCCACCCGTCGTAGTTCAGCCGTGTCGAGGTGGCTTTCCAGGCGTGCTTTTCCAAGTATCCACTTGAGTCCGTCTCGCAATCGCGTCCATTTCTTAGCGGTCGTTGATTTCATTGGGAACGGGGTGTTTGTATGGATAATCGATCCAATCCAAGCACCAGGGGTAGTTGAAACAGGCCGATACTTCTTATCCTCTGCCTGATTTCCCCTCGTATTCATCTTGGTCTTAAGCTGTTTGCAAGCTCTCGTTGCCAGCTTCTCTCCTCTCCCGCTCACATGAATATCGTCCACGAATGACGCTTCCATACATGACATCTCTCCATCCTCCCGCAGTAGTAGTACCCGCGGGAGCGAGGGGTCCCTGTTTTCAGAACATGGAAGATTCAAATGTACCTCCTTCCAGTGGAAGGCATTGTCTGGGTCCTCCCGATCACCCTTACACTGCTCTAGGATTCGTCTTTCCCCTTGGCAGGCAATCACGGGCGACGGGCTGGCACCAAACATGAGGCAAGTTGCCCGGTACCACTCTTCCTTCTCCTTTGCTCCAGGTGTGTTGTCCGTATGGATGACTTTCACACCAAACAAAGATCGCTCCTTCACAGGAATCCGAAAATTATTGAAATGCTTTCCGACATCAATATCCCCTTGATACGACTTTATGAAGCAAGTAGTATCTTGGGTGTAGTCCTCGACTGGATTTCCTCTCTCTAGGTAATCCTTCACCGTCGTGGACAGCCATTTCACCACCTGATCCTCCGCTCTCCTAAAAGTTGGGAGCATAAACCCTGGGGCCCAAAGCGTGGCGTTCAACCCACTACTTTTGCAGTCCCAAACACATCTTACATCCAACACAACTCCATCCTCCACCAGTTTATCTACTAGGAATCGTGGTGTTCCTAGTTTCACATATTGACCTTGTTCTATAAAGCCCTGGAAACGTAGTGCGAAAACCTTGCGCCGTGCTAGCAACTCAGCTTCCCTTGATGATGCCGGTATGTTGGGCGGGTACCCCCTCGGGGCTTTAGCAATGTGCCAAAGTGAGACCCCATCTCGCATATCGGCATGCCATTCATTTCCAAACTTCCAGAAGAAGAGTCGGCTCCCTCGCGGCCACGAGAAGTATGTGCAGGCCTCGGCCCGTCTCAGGCAATCTCGAATCGCCTCCACATCCTCCTTCGTGTGCTTATGAGTCTTAAGCCACAACTCGGCCGACCTCCTCTGGCGTATTTTCCACCAGCGTAATGCCAGTTTCCGAAGGCTCTGTCTTGCCCGTCCGACCTCTTCAGTCTCGTCTGGTTCGGCCCACGTTGTAAGGTCAACCTCAGCATCGTCAGCTTGAGCCGCCTTCACCCGTCTGCTAGACTGCTTCTCCAGTGGTGTGTATGCTACATCATTGGTCAGTCCTACAGTTCCTGCGACTTGTCTCTCTGAGGCCTCAGGTCGTGTTCGTCGCAGTACGGTCTCCCCAGCCGTGAAAGCCAGGGAGCGTAGCATCTTCGCTGGCGGCCCACGTAGTCTTCGTCCTAGCACTAGCCGGTCAAACTTCGTCCAACCCTTGGACTCGAGTTTCCCTTCATAGTCCCACATCGAATGCATCTCGTGTGGGGCGGCAGGTCGAATGACTTTCCTCCACTGCGCCCTCACACTCTTGGCCCGGACCCAGATCGGTAAATCACGCTTCCTTAACCTTCCTAGGTCTGGACCTAACTCCTCAGCATCGTACACAGGAACAGGTTCTTTCATTCGTCTCGGGCGGGTGAACCCCTTAGCACCGTGAGGTAGAGTCATGCCCTCACATTCAGGTTCAAGCGCCAACAGCTTCCCTTCAGGTGGACCCAATGTATCGTCCAATGCCGTTTGAAGTGGGCGTGAATACTGCTGCGCCATCATTATAGACTCCTTCGTGGGTGCTTTCTCAACCCTTGACAGGTAGAAGAACCTTCGAACGGCCCTAGTCACTCCTCCAATTTCTTGGTGTCGTAGAGCAGCTATGAAGCTCGAGTATCCGTCAATATCCTTAAACTGTTGTCGTAGATGGGCCAGGCACTTAGCTCGTCCCCACGTAGCCGGTACTGAGACAATGGTGATCAGGGGACTCCATTGTCCCATGAACTCAGCTACCTCGGGGGAGTCAGCTTCGGTTGAGATAGTCACTAAAAATATCCCATCCCATTCCTCTATGGGTAGGGCGAGTCGGGCCTCATTCACCGTTAGCGACTTTGGTAGCTTGAATAGGTCGCTAATAGGCTGATTATCTAACCCTTTGTGAATAATAACCTCAACCCGCCCCCCCCATGCTGCTGCCGCCTCCGCCCATCCCATGGCGTCATTCCCCAAAATCCGAAATCCTATATGCTCCCTACCTCCTCGTCCAAGTGGCCTACTGCTTTGTATCTTGACATATTCCCCCTTCTGTAGGCCCACCTTGTTCGGTCCCAATTTTGGCATCTCTGGAGGTAAGATACCGCTGTCACCTGACCGTCCTGCCGCGGAGGAAAGCTTCATCTTCCTTGGCTTGTTCTCCTTGGCTCAGAAAGTCAGCGAGGGGTTATTCCTCTTGAACGCTGTCCACGCAGTGTCCAATCTCTTAATATCCTTCTCATGGTCGTTGATCTGTTTTTCCTTTCCTGAGATCTTTCCTACTGCCTCCTCTATTGCCTTGCCTTCGCCTTGCATCGACGCGACGACCATAGCAATGCTGACGTCTGGGTGCCTGATCCACCCCAGTTCGTCGTACCCGTCTAACATCACTGTGGCCTGCATCACCCCGAATAGCATCGACCCTGACGTCTCCTCGCTAGTCGTTGACCTGGCTGACTGGATCCGATCGAAGATCGCCTTGACGTAAGTTAGGACCTTGGACCATGCCTGGGCCGAGCTAAGTCCAGACTTAGTCATCATCTTATAGAAAGGCGAGATCGAATTGATGAAACCGGTCGCGTGACGATGTCCAGCTCGTAGGATGTGTGAAAACACCGCGTTAGCCTTGACATGCTTCGCCTGGTCGGGGGGGTATGCCGTGTCGATTGCATTCTGATGCCTGTTGCGGTTGTTCTCCAGCGCCTTGATGAAATTCTCCTTGGTTGAGCGTATGTGGTCCCCCTCGAACACGTCGTGGTTCAACCAGCTCGAAACAAAGATATACCCATCCTCATTAGCATGCTTGTCGGCATGAGTGTGCCTTATGATTGACTCTGGGTAGGTCAAATCAAAGGTTGCCGCCATGCTTGATGCCTTCGCAGAGGTATACCCGGCCTTCCGTGAATCCGCACGTCGGGCTAGGACCTCGGACGAAGTAAAGGCATCGTCGACAGCCCCTGCAATCTGAGTCTTGAAGTCGACCCCAAACCTGAATACTTCTGGGTCGTTCATTGGGGCAATCCATCCTCCAACCACTGCAGCATCCTTGAACGTATGCCCTGCAATAGTGACACTCTTCCCATACTTCCTGTCCTCCATGCTCTGTAGCGTAGCTTGTAGACGTGGAACCACACCTCTTGGGTTGGTCATATCAACCTCCAAATCCCCAAGCCGCTTGGCCAAATCTCTAGGTAGAGGGGGGATAGCCGGGATGGCCGAATTCATTCGCCCCACATCAACTAGGTTCTTGCTAGCTAGAGCCTGGTGTGTCACATACTCGAGGAGCTTCTCGTCTAGCTCACTCTTCTTCGCATACATATCCATCTTCATCGAAGACCTGACTTCCTCGGCCATCGACGCTCGTGACCCAGGGTCCTGAAACTCGTCGCCGCCGAATAAGTCACCTCCAAAGAGGGTGGCACTTGGCGTCTCCTCCAACTGTTGAACTCGAGCATGCAGCTTGTAGTTTTCTTCCTGCATGCGTCGATTCTCCGTCTTGAGAGACCTGATGGTCTTGTTCAACGAAGTGACCATCGCCACCTTCTCTCTCTCGATTAGAGTTACTCGCTGGCTCACTTGTCCGACCTTAGTGATGAGGTCTTCGAGCAATGCGTTTTCCCCCAGTACCGAGATCGATCCCACATCTCCCTGAGCTTGGGGCCCACCTCCCTCTATTGTCTCATCGTCGGGGTCGTCTTCCCACGCAAAATGAGTCTCGGCCAGGTCGGTCTTAATGGGCCTCGGGGCAGTTCGCGGCGACCGGCCTTGTGGCACGTTCCGCACTACGGACCCGAGTCCTGGCGCCTTTGTGACCTCCTCCCCCGGAGGTACCTTTCGGGGGGGAGTCTTGAGGTAGCTCCGCTCGATCCCCTCCTTGCCCGCCCGAAGGAACCACTCCATCATGGTTTGCTTCCCCGGGTAGGACTGCAGCAAAGCTCTCCAAACTCGAGCCATCATCTTCATTCCCAACATCGGAAGGTGGCGATCTGCCTCCTTTAATGTCTCTGGCCACTCCGCCATGAAAAACAGAGGGCTCGAGAAGTATGATGGCGCGGAAGGAGCATAACACTGAATGGCCAAGACGTCTTGAGAGTCGCTCCTCATCGGACGTTTGTGGCGAATGACTACGTTGGGGCCCCTCGGGGCGTCCAAGTGAAACGTCGTCTCGCACTTCCTTGTACCCTGCCTTGGCTTGGCACACACCCTGAAATCAGTATCATCTCCTTCCTTCTCCGATCTAGCCAAACACCACTGATCCCACTCAACATTGATCAACCCCACCTCTCGCTCGCTATTCCAATAATTGACCACGGCCTTCGGAGTCCGTGGTGAGACTTTCGAAAAATACTTACCAACGTCCTCGAATTCCGTGTCCAAACCGTCTCCACCCGCCCTGCCTTTCTCCTCTTCGTCCTCGAACGAGAAGTTGCTGACTTGTGGAGCTCGAATGCGCCGAGCGATGTCTTCCGCAATTTCGGGATGTCCCGTCGCCAGATTCTCCCAAAACTGCTTCGCCAATATCCTCGGATCACCCGCCGTCGTGAGTTCGCCTCCCGACAACGTCTCCTCCATATTAAATAATACGGTGCCGTGATCTGATAAATTCACCCCCGCGGTGAAGCTCCGTGCCGCTGAAATTCCGCACGAAGGAAGAACCTTTGTCAGGGGTCGCGATTCGCGGCTGACTTACAGTCAGTCGACACTGCAAATGCTCGCCTTCACACCACCCCACTCTCGCAACAACCAACCGCGCCGACGAAAACGTCGAGGACAGAAAATCCCGCGCTTACAAAACCGATGCACAACGTTCGTTACACAACGGCCGCCATTGAGATTGGCGCTGCGATCACAAAGATTAATGGCAGATCGTGTTGCTCCCTTCACCAACGTGCCATGCACTTCGACTCGTAATTTTTACATTGCATGATGACACGCTGTTCTCTGTTCGTTGACAGCAATCACGTCTCCGTAAATAGAATTCGCGCCTGTGACACCTGTCAAATCAACCAGGNCATGATGACACGCTGTTCTCTGTTCGTTGACAGCAATCACGTCTCCGTAAATAGAATTCGCGCCTGTGACACCTGTCAAATCAACCAGGTGCCACCAGATTGAGACATACGTCCCAAAATGGCACTTAAGGGTTCCTTTTGTTGGCATCAATTCGTGGGTTGTTGGCGTCAAGTTGCAGAACGTCCAAACTGGAATTCATGGGTCTTATGTCTTACAAGAAAGAACAAGAAAACTCTACGGGTCACTAGAAGGACCCTTAGAAAAGGATTGAGATATGTAGGGTACGCGTCCCGACCTTGAAAACCCCTCACGATAGGTTGCACCTGGTTGAACCCACATCAAACACCACCTACCTCTAGGTTCAAATACCACCATGAATGTCAATTACACCGAGATTCGATGGGGCTCTCATTTTGCCTGGATACAATTTTCTTTTTGTTGACTCGAACCTACTATAAAGGCGGCCCAGATCCGATGGTCGGTTCCATGCAGGTCACAGACCACGGTATCGTACCAGGACGATGCCGGAGTATGAGGTGTGTTGAAAGCTACCTCCCTGTGCCACAATGTTTGGCCTACCACAGATTTTATGGCAAACAAATGCCACCGTTGGGGCAGTGTAAAAACAATGTGTGCACTATTGGAAAGCTCTCGTCAACTCTCATCAAGTGCTATTTACTGGTGCGAGGCTCCAATATGATGTCAATCTTTGCTTGGGGTCAAACATGACCAATGCGTCGTAGAGATGGATTACAGTTTTGCTGGATGTGGGGGTTACAACCTTGATACCTTTCTCATGAAGTAGAAACAATTTAAAGAAAACTTCCATCCAATATATTTCCTGCCAAGTTGCTCTTCGTTCATGTGGTTTTGGACCGCAGTGACTGCAGCAAATATTATTGTAGTAGGAGGGGGGTCACCGCTATGCCCGAACCTTCCCTACCATGGTATAATATTCCCCCTCACCTTCTGGCGGGCGGCGCTAGCTTTCACTAGCTTTAAAAAAAATGCCATACCATGGTATACTTTCCATCGGCTCCCGGCAGGCAGGCTATACCCAGGTTCGAGGT
>JALLOY010001511.1:0-13042 GCA_036939835.1 Thalassiosira delicatula
ACCTGCAAGACAGGTGTCCAAAATGGGCGCCTATAGGCGCCCATTTTTGACTTAGCAGGATTGCTGTTAACCGCTGATCAAGCAGCTGCCTTCGAAGAAGGCAATGATTTATACGGTTCAATCAAGGTGTACAATCTGGATCTGCAAGCGGCTAATTCAAAAGCTGCGTGTTGAAAAATCATCACAAGGATACTCGCAACAAAGAGATCAAACACCACCGCAACTTTCCTTCTTTGCTACCCTCGGTTTTTTGCCATGCACAATGACTTCAATATAGCGCTCATTTGATGCAGTCAAAACGGGACACTGCAATCGTGGTGCAACGAAGAAGGTCACCTTTTTGCCCAGCATTCAGGATTCCGTTGCGAGGTTAGGAAGATCTCCCAGACCACCTACAAACCTATCTTTGTGAATGAACCTCATCCCCACCTGTCGGTTCTCACAGCTACAATGAGTTGCGATGATCTTCAAAGAGGAGCTAACTCACGTCACCTTTTCACCCAGCCTCTATTCATCGGTGTCAAGTGACGAGCTTAATCAAGATCACGTCACAATCAACTTCAAATTGGTTTGGATTACTCTTGCCACCTCTCGTTAGTTGTCAACTTCATTCGGGACAGCGATAAGAGTGTATTTGTATTTGCAAACTCAAAAACACTGACGACAAGCTTAGTAAAATCCCTAGAGGATGTACTAAACACAATGAAATGTGACAACGTCATCACTGAAATATGCCAACGTGCTCCACGTTCATGGCGGATTAGGAAATCATCAGAAGTTTCATATAATTAATATGTTCTACAAGAGAGTAGTCTTCTTGGACTTCAATCCAAGAGTCTGCATTGCAACCTCCACCGCTGATCTTGGTGTCAACAATCCCCACGTCACATTTGTTGTTAACTTTGAATGGTTTGACTCAATTGCCACTGGAGTTCAGTGTAAGGGTCGCGAAGCGCACAGTGGCGAGCCTTCAGCGATTTTATTGGTCGCCAGCTTGCAATCTTACATCATGCTGAACAAGTGCATGTATGGTCAGCGACACGTTCAGAGCAACAATGACAATGAAACACAAACCAATCACAACAGCACAGCAGTATAGAACAATCCACAAAGGATTGGCAATGCTCGGAAGAAAATGGAAGCAGGATTTTCACTCAATGAAAAGAAGAAAGAACAACTGTTGGTACTAAAGATCAATCCGCTGGATGAGGTACTTGACCTGATGGTCCTACAAAATGGATGTGCCCAGCGTCAGATCCAGCAATACCTTGCTGATGGAAAATTTGATGATAGCAAGCTTGATGGATCTTGCTGCAGTAATGCATGTCACGGGTGTACCAAAGATTATGCAAGAATATTTTGTCCAGTTTTGAGAGACGGATTTCTCCTTTGGTTCAGAAATTTAGAAGTTTTGCCATGTGTGACTGCGGATAATCTTATGATGTTGGTTTGAAGTAAGGAGCATTGCGCGAAGGCTATCTTTGACAGAATGCAGTGATCTATCTGTAGATATCATGTGGACGGATTGTTTTTGCAATTGATTGCAGCAAAACTCATATCTATTGAAAGGAGACACCATATACTGACGTGGATTGTTACTAAGGAAAAATCTGGTAAGGCGTTTCCTCTATACCGTTATGAGAATGATGACAGTTAGATCGGCATTCACCGTATGGACAGAGATAAGAAGCGACAGTATGCGTTGAACAGTATTACAATTGATAAGTAGTTGTTATTAATATAAATCTGGAAAGAACTCATTGTACAATTGTTCCACACCTGTGTACAGTGACTTCTATCTCAGGCTTGAATGTCAATTCTGAAATAGTATCCTGATCTTCTGCCACTTTCATTGCGGCTGTCATTCTTACGTTTTAACCTCGCAGCGGTGTGTTGTCCCTTTCTCCAATACAGTCTTTATCAAGTTGCTCAGACCCAACCTTCCATACATCCTCTACCATGAATCAATTGTATCCAAGTTTCTTCACTATGGCGTCATCCTCCTTAATTTGTTGTCTTTCATACACTGCTCCAGTCTATCATTTGTCATTCTGGTGGTGTTGTCATCAAGAAGTGAATTTTTGTTCGTCATTTACTATTTGCGTATCGCCTTAAAAACATCACTGCTGTCCAATGCATCTCTCTCCAATAGAATTTTGTTGTGTTCCAGTATCCCCTTTTCCTTTTTCCAAGACACCTTTATCATTCCTGGCATCCACAAGGTTCAGTGTATTTGTATCGTCTTCGTTGTCTTCCTCGACCACCAGCTTGTCAAACATCTGGGCAATACTGCTCAAAAACTTTCACGCAGCATCCTGTTCCTGTGATTGTTTGAACTTGTTTTCGAATTTCTCGTCCGTCAGATCAATCAACTTTTTGGCGCTCTTACAAACTGATTTGATGTACCCACGTCCAAATCTTCTTCTAACAATATATTTGGAGGTATCCAGGAGAGAGAATACTGTGTAGATCATCTTTTTCTCTGCTAGGCATTTGGGCAACAAACCAGACCTGTAAACTTTCTGCTTCTTCTCTAACTTGGACAAGTACAAGTTATTTGTTAGCAGTAACAAACATTTGCACTGAATTGAAGGACCAAGATAAGCATCTAGATTTTGGAACCCATCCGTTGTCAGGGCCTTAGGTAGTTGAGCCATATATCTATTGGCAAGCTCCAGTCACTTGTTGATAGCCAGCTCACCCTCGCCCGTACTATGGTTATACCTCCTTCCAGTTGTATTCCTTCTCATTTCTTCCAGCATGTGAAATGGAATCTTCAGATAGAATTGTTTGTCCTGTCTCCAGGTCTGCTCTAAGTATTGAGTTTGACCAAGAGCTCTCCACACTGCAACAAAATTGTGATAACCGTTTTCAATCCTAACAGCATCGCCACATTGATAAGATGCCACGTACCCAAAAAAATCACCCACCATCTTCACAAACAATGCACAGGCGCGCAGCCAGACAGAGTTTGTCAAGCCATTCCTAAAATGATTTGACAACAAAACAAACCCAGTTTGTGTCACTGTAATCTGTTTCCTTATTGCCAAAGACTGCCCGGAGTTCATTGTATCTTGTACTCATCATCAAATGCATTAGGATGCTGATTAATTGCTTGCGGGCAAATATTATCAATCAAGGCGCTGCAAGGTAGCAATTCCTTACGTCTTTGTAAATCTTTTTTCATTGTAGAATATGATAATAGGTTTCTAGAAAACCATCCTAAAATATGTTGAAGATTGACTGGACCATGCTTAGCCCAGCGTGCCAATCACCCGCTTTGATTACAACTTGTGTCATTGCCTTCTCAAATGTTTCTGCCAACTGATTAATTCTGATTGAAGAAAGAGGTAATTTGATGAGGGCACCAATAAACTTATTGATATTGTCGGCAATTTTGACGTCACCGACCACATAAATTTGTTTGCGCTCCCAGTCATTTGCAAGATTCCACCCACCATTGTCGTCATGAATTAGAATCCCAAACTTGTACCTTGTACAGAAGGTCCAATATCAGGCCTCCACATTGGGAGGATGCAGCCTCGCTCATTGCGACAATCCCCATGAAATTTATTTCCATCGGACTCTACCATCAGGATTGCAGCAACGCCAACCGCCAGCCTGAAAAGTACTTGTTGACTGAAACAATTTGCTCACACACTCTTCTTTGTATACAGCCGCAAAGTTTCGAATATGCTCGGCATCCAAATTCTCTGGAAAATTTGAGTATGAATTATCAACCTCTTCCTTGTCGCAATTAAACACGTGGTTGACCTGATTGGTCCACCTCGCATTCCTCTCATGGTTGTGATACTTGACACACCCAGACCCATCCATATCTGGTGCTGACCTTGATGGCTGCTCACTATGTGTCTCAAAAAATTGGGAAGCACTCATATCCTTCAGTTGCTCATAGTGACACATGTGAACTGGACTGGGCTGCACTTGTTCAGCGGTATAAGATATCTCCACATGTTGACTACCAAACGTTGTGTCCGTGTATGGACGAAGACAATGGACAATCTCATTTGTTCCATCCATTGTTCCCAAAGAATGCTTAGCCCACATGTGTTTTGTATTTAGTTGCGCCTGATTGGTGTCTATGCAAAATAGAACTGCTTCCTTGTTCGACAGATATTGTACTCTCTTCTCTGTGATATTGTTTGTGAGTGTGGCCATGTAACGCACACGAGATGCTGAGCTAGCCAGGAGGGTTGCCATCTCACATCCATCGGTAGCGTTCTGACAGATTTATTTTATTTTTGGCGGTCATCGATCTAGATACATCGATAGTAATTCGTATTAATTCCTACATATAGAGTTTTAGACCAAAGTACATACGTAAAAATGCTGGGAGAGAGCCAATCCACCAGAAACCATTTAGCAGGATAGCTGTTAATAATACTGAGAAAATTTGAGTTAATACCTAANGATTGGTAGCGTTCTGACAGATTTATTTTAATTTTGGCGATCATCGATCTAGATACATCGATAGTAATTCGTATTAATTCCTACGTACAAAGTTTTAGACCAAAGTACATACGTAAAAATGCCGGGAGAGAGCCAATCCACCAGAAACCATTTAGCAGGATAGCTGTTAAGAGGCAGCAGCCATGTAAAGATGGACGCAGTGGCTTGTGAATTTGGATTAATTACCCCTCATACTTGTTCCTAGTTTGCATGGCCAGTGAGTTGTAATGATCAAAGAATCAGGGCAAGGGTCCAGTCCTCGAGGACTTGACCCTTTCTTTTCTCTCTGCCTCTACCTCTACCCCCCCCCCTTCCCTTTTTAATAATATGCTCCATGAACATGCTAAGAATCTTGAGCTCAATGAAAATTATCCAGTAAGGCACAATCAAATAAATCCAACGTGCATAGTTGTGGCTTTTGACTCCTGGTTCGCGAGTTCCTGCCTGATCTGTTCCCTGCTATTTTATTTGGCGATGCATAAATATCGCTAAAGAATTATTTTTGCAAATCTCGCCCAAGTACGTGGTGTGAGTATGTAGGTAGGAACAAGTAGTGTTGAAGTACTTGGATATTTTGAATCTTTCTCATCCAGCGTAGGTAAGTACTTCTCTAGGTACGAATAGAGTGTAATAGGGTACTTACTGTCGGGCTATGTCGGGAGTTGGTCATAAGTACGATAGGTACGTGCCTACCATACTTCTGTAGTACTCCTAGGAGTATGATATTGTACGATACATGTACCTACATACGATACGGAACCGTCAAGAGGTCATCGAGCACGCGCACGGAGCTTTGTGCCGTCGCCCGGGAGCCAGGAGCCGGTCAGGTCCATGCTGGGCTAGACGCTGCTAGACCAGGAGCACAGCCCATCACGCACTCTATCTAGACTCTCGCCTTCTCTCGGTCTTCGATATCTTCCTAGAGACATTGCAACGACACGAACAAACAGGACGCGCTAAAAATGCGGGGGGACAGTCGATGCGATCGAGTATGCAAAGGGTTTCGCTGGTGTCATGGCAAAACAACGAAGCATATTATTGTTTCACCGCGAACTCCACATTCAATCTTCGCTACCGATACGCCCTCGCAGTCTTCTCATTCGATATATACTTTAGACTTTAGACGTCGTATTCCTCCCGAGCGCGCGCCCCGCCGGATACCAAACGGTAAATAATGTCGAGCGACGATGATGACTTCGCGATGGAACCATGGACGGTCTGCCGTCTCTGCTACCGGGACGATCTGCGAGGAGGATCGTCGGCGGACGACGAAGACGTCGCGACGTGCGGCAGCAGTTGTTGGACGTGCATCAGCTGTCGCGCGCTCAATCTGCCGCGGCGCACGCCTCGCGGAGGAGGAACAACGAGCCTGCAACAGGACGGCGCTCGGAGGAGGAGGAGGTCGTATCGGAGGAGGAGGCGGGAGAGGACGAGGCGCGGGCGGGGAATCGCTTCGCCGACCGATGTGGTCGATGGGGTCGAGCCGATCGAATTTGTTGTCAAATGCGATCAAGCAGAAGAATGAGGATCGTAAAGTTCATTTGCAAACGAACATGGGATTGCGACGGTCAAACTCTGCAAGAACAAATGAGACCGCCCATATGCACAGCTTTTTGTAAGGGTACGTTATATTCGGCCGCACATGTTAGAAAATTAGAATGTAAGAATATTTCAAAATAAAACATCTCCTTTGGTGATTTAAAAACGGCCCTATTGAACATCTCTACTTTGATATATTGTCTCTGGGAGTTCTTCATGTTTGCAACACAGTTATTTCAAAGTGTTACTGAGCCCAGTCACACGAGAACAAGTAGCAACTGGCAAATGTCTATCTTCGATACTCCCACAACACCCTCTGCAGGCGCATGTACACGGTTCACCCTCAGCCTTGGCACATACTCTCTTGGTCGCCTTACACAGGAGGAGACCAAATGCTTCGGCTACAGTGAACCCTTGCCGCTGCATTGTGTGCTTGCAAGGCGTTGTGGTTGTGTATGACTGACCAAAGAATGTCTGGTCCCTGGTTCTTTGTCGTTCTATTCAAAACGCTCCAGCAGCATAAC
The DNA here is from genome assembly GCA_036939835.1 of Thalassiosira delicatula. Taxonomy (NCBI): domain Eukaryota; phylum Bacillariophyta; class Thalassiosirophyceae; order Thalassiosirales; family Thalassiosiraceae; genus Thalassiosira; species Thalassiosira delicatula. The sequence continues at coordinate 6,534 of JALLOY010001511.1, forward strand.
ATGAATTTGGGAATGTATATTTTGCGGCTACTACAAGGGGCAAGAGTTGCTTTGAAGCAACCCTTATCAAATGATTGTACACGCATTCTGCCCCTTAAACGACAGGAAGTGAATGATTTATGATGGCATTTCTCCCTTTTTATTAAATCCTCTGAAAATCCATGTCTTCCTTAACAAATATTTGTTCTTCCAGATGAGTAGTACCTATTCAGATAATGCACAAAATTAAAAATAATTAAGTTTGTGGCTAAAAATAATTCAACGTGAAAGAGTCCCCTAAAAGCAGCACACCACCGCGTTACCATCTTGTTTTACCATAACTAAGGATTGAAGACCCAGTTCAATGCCGCAAAGCAGTGCCAACGTCATGATGCCAAACATATTCACCCACACCTCGTCTAGCAACATATGAATGGATTGCCTCCCTAGATGTCCCGTACCAACTCATGTACAAGCTCTAAGGGAGACACAGAATGGCGCATAATCAATGCCGCTAGAGTGTCACTTCCTGGGACAAGCTTCCACCATTAGTCACCAAAGTTTGGTATGTTGCCCCATGGCGCGTTGGCTATTGGTGGTGACCTGACAACCACAAGACCCTCCGAAATGCCACAACTCTGCCACCAAAATGATGCCATGAGAAGTGGTGGAGGTAGGGGGGTGCACACAATGGTTTTTCAGGAAAAGATTTTGTCTGTCTGTCGTCAGTGACAGACAGACCGTGTTCAGCCCAACGCAAGGCGATGCCGGCGCGCATCCACCTCGCATCGCTACTTTTCTGAGGCCTCGTCGTCTCTTATCAATTACACTCTGGAAGTGTCATCCAAATTTGATCGATTGTGGACCTTAATCCTCCTCTTCTACTAACAATTACAGTCTGCTCTCGAAACTATACATGGCTTTTACCATGAGCCATGTATAGTTTCGACCGTTTGTCTAGAGTCCCCGCGGTTATCGCTGTGGAACTGCCACAACGGCCACAATGTTGATGAATGCACCATGGTGCAGCATGGCCACTAACATCCTCCATTCTTCCTCGCCATCTGCGGCCTCTCCACCTTCCCCCACCCGTCCCATCCACCTCCAATCACCCCCAACGCAACTTCGGCGAACGCGCACGCAGAGGCGCGGCGATTATTTCTCTTTCTTCGATTTCGATCCGCCCGAAATGTCGATGTTGCAGCGGTGCAAGCGGCGTAGCGTCGTCGCAGCGATACGATCGCCATGGCGCTGCAGGGCAGCATCGTGCGCCACGGCGGTCGAGCGGCGCTTCGTGAGAGCGCAGCCATCGCGTCAATGCAGCGATACGAACGCCGTGGCGCTGCAGGGCAGCACCGTGCGTCACGGCGATCGTGCGGCGCATCGCGAGAGCGCGGTCATCGCGTCGCCGTAGCGATACGATTGCCGTGGCGCTGCAGGGCAGCATCGTGTGTCACGGCTATCGAACGGCGCCTCGCGAGCGCACAGCCCTCGCGTCGCCGCAGCGATACGATCGCCGTGGCGCTGCAGGGCAGCACCGTGCGTCACGGCGATCGAGCGGCCCCTCGCGAGCGCACAGTCATCGCGTCGCCGCAACGATACGATCGCCGTGACGCTGACTGGCAGCATCGTGCGCCACGGCGATCGTGCGGCGCTGCGTGGTAGTGCAGCCATCGCGTCGCCGCAGCGATACGATTGCCGTGGCGCTTCAGGGCAGTATCGTGTGCCACGGCGATCGTGCGGCCCCTCGCGAGCGCACAGCCATCGCGTTGCCGCAGCGATACGATTGCCGTGGTGCTGCAGGGAAGCACTGTGCGCCACGGCGATCAAGTGGGGCATCGCGAGATCGCAGCCATCTGCCGTCCATCGCGCCAAGCTACCGTGTGAGCGGTTAGCCCTCGAGTCAGCCGTGGATGTCACCCTCCGGCCAGTCTTCGAGCAAGCCGCGTCTGGCCACGCCAGAGATTGTTGCGTCTCGCTCGGGCGACTGTCGACAACGCGATGGATAGCTGCGAAGATTCTTTTGTATCGATACGTTCCCGTAGGGGTGAATGAAGGTTGGAAGGAGGAAAATGACATTACAATCAACTAGATGAAAATGTGATAACTTTTAGTTGCCACAAGTTGCGAATGTAGCTGCTTGTGGTGACGGCATTGGCAAATTGCTGGCTGCAGCAGCTGTAGAGGTGGTGGCCCCATCAGCCAAAGTAGCTGATAGCTGCAGCTAGTGGGCAGCAGCAGCGACTGCGACCCGGCAGTATCCACACCTGTCTGTGTTTGCTTCTGCTTCATCAACACTGACAGCAGCTGCTGCTACAATCCGACAGCAGCACTAGCTATGGCAGCCACAGCAGGTAATAACGGCAGAGGCAACATCATCAATGGAGTAAAGTAGCCCTAAAGAGAGTGGCAGCAACTGTTGCTGTTAACGCTACTGGCCTCATTATTGTTGCTCCTTTATAGCTTCATAAATTTCATGTTATGTTGTAATACAAAATACAAAAATAACAGCCCGTTTAACCAAAATAATTCAATATTATCAAAAGTCACTGTAAGATTACATGTACAATCAATGAATCTCAGGTGTTACTGGTCTGATCTACATATAACAGCCTTCAGATATCACGGAGGACTACAGTGGGAGGCATGTGTGAACATTGGTTGGGTGGATGCCCATAATCTAACGGCCTAGTAAAGTATTGGCAGAGTATGGAGAGACTCATGACATACCACCATCAAGTAAAATGCACATGTCAACATTGAATGAGGCCACGGTCAATTCTGACAACTACAATGCTGCAACCAAGACATCAGTTCTATTCATTGATGAAGTGAAAAAGGCTATCAAGGAAAAGATGGATGAGATGGGTGAGACAGGAGATCCCCTTGTCATACAGCAGGCCTGCCACCATCATCTGCGCAATGTATGGATAGGTGCAACTGCAGAATACTTACGAGACTATCTAATTAAGTCTATCATCCCAGAGCAAAGGAAGAGAGACGTGCCCGAGGTACCTCCAGTGACTCTTCCTTCACATGCAATTAGCTGTCAGTTGGGAACTCGATCGGCAGATGAGGATTTGGCGGTAGAGGGAGCGGCGGCCGTCTATTGGAACCGGAAGTACTACGTCCAGTTTCTCGACGAGTGCTTGCGGGGCCACAAGGAAAACATCCTGCAGGAGAATCTCTACATTGTGTTGACATCAATGGAGATGATTGCTATGTGTCGCCTCTTTTCCATCCTGCACTTTTTTGTGTTCATGCCGATGAGATGGCTGGCGGGACAAACACACCACATTGGTGCCCAGGAATATGACTGGACCGTCGCCTCGAAGGGCATTGCTATTGATGCCTTGCACGATGCCATGGTCGAATTGGAGGAGGACGGGACAAAGCTGTTGGAGGTCGACTTCATGGAGAGAATTTTCTCTAAAATATATGGCAGCAGCTCATGAGTGCTGTGCCATATGCTTTGACTAGATTAACAAATGCTACACATGAGCTCAGGTGTGATTTTCTCATGCCAAGCAGTGTTCCAATGACAAAAAGATTATCTTTGCATCCTAGTTCAGGTGTGTGTCCAAATTAAAAGACTATGCCATGCATTTTATAAGAATAAACATACTCTCATTCATCTTGATACTGAAAATTTTCTGCCCATCCATTGCCATGGCTCCCCATCTATTCAGTGGGTCTGATATCTCTCCTGGCTAAGGCAACAGTATATATTGACTGTGATGCTACCCTTCTTAGTATGCATCGTTGTCAAATATTTGTTGCATATATACAAAACTTTTCTTCCTGTGCTCGTCCTTGCCTTGTGCGCTTCTGGTGGGATGCCATTCAGCCCCGCTGGTTTGCTGGTTTTAGCTTGCCAACAGCTCGATCAAATTTGGCCCAGGCAAATGGGTCGTTGAGTTGTCATTTAGTATGTGGCTATGTGGTATTGTCTGGTACACTCTCATACACTCCTATTGACTGTCAAACACTCTGGTGAAATATAGATGCACTGTGTGCATGCATTCATCACTCATTGCAAGTTTGCCATCTTCCACTCTTATTCGCATGTTCTTTGAGTTACAATGGTGCAAAGTCATGCCCTCCAACAAAATATAAATGTGTTCCCGAGCCAGATATAGATTCAGAATTATCGTGAAGATGGTGGGGGCTGCAGTTGTCATCAGAATCAACTTGGTTAACGGCCAGGAAATTGACGGTGCTGCAGCAGATCTCCATGCAGCCATTACAACGTCTTTCGCATGCACGGCCTCAGTTAATGTTGCCAATGTGTTGATAGAGGCGACTATGAACAAGTTGAAGGCTTACTTGACAAAGCCTTTTCACACACTTAGGCCTTGATGGGCCAGCTGTGACAAAGACCTCTCTCTCTCCGGAAGACAAAACACACACACACACATATGTGCATGCCTCTCCGACTTACCCAACATAACCGCATACCCTTCACAACCTGCCCCATCCCGGGCGGGTATTCAGTCCCCTTGCGGGGTCTGAACTTTACTTTTAGGTGCGCCTAACGAAGTCCTAAATTTTTCTACTTCTGAATAGATCATAAAGTTGGGACTTCTACTGGACTTGTGACTATTTTTATGCAGGTTCACTTTTCGTTCGCGGTTCAGTATTGCGTCCGCGTTGGAGGATCATCAAAGCAAGAATATTGTACTCTCGATCACACCTCATAGATGCTTGCAATAGTAAGAGGGGAGGATTGTGCGTATCTTTTATTGATCTCGCTCTTGAATACTGCCAATAAGAAGAGCTTTTGCTGATGTAGATGTGAAATAAGTGCATCAATATTTTTGCTTACGTCCTAGATGATGATTTAATGAAGAAAGTGGCGACCCCGCGCCTGCTCGAAGTATGTAGCCCACTCATCAACTTTTTCAATTCACGCAAACTGAATCTTTGCAATGGCCAATGGTAAATGCTATTTATGGTAAATAAATGCCAGAGTCAGAGAAAATTCACCACACAACCGATCCGCCATTCCAAGCCCCACAAACAGACTATTGATTCTTCTTCGAATTCTTCTTCTTGTTTGATGGAGGCTTGTTGCTCACTTTCTTCTTCTTGCCACTCATGAACCCTAGCACCGTATCGCAAAATGTCATGAACGGACTAAACGTCGGCCCTAAAATCTGGGGCATTCTCAAAACTCCCATCCCAACCATAAAAACACCCACCACAAATTTAGCAAACAATGCATCATCCTCGCTCTCCTTCTCGTCGGCACCCATCAAGAGCATAATCTGAATTGCGATGGGTTTCATAATCGACCGTAGAGTGACCCCCAAATACCCCTCTGCATCATGTGTGTAAAAATGATAAAAAACCGAACACGAAATAGATTGCTGGATCATCCACGGCAGCCCCTTTTCCAAGTACTTATCGACGCCATTTCCAAAAAATCCGCCCATGTTCCCCAACATGCTGGGAAACAAAATCGGTCCAAAAACGGGCGTGGGATAATACTTGGACGGGTTGTCCTTGAAAGCGTTGTACGCCACGCTGGAGAACGTGCAGACGCCTCCCACGCGAAACACCTGTGCGAACACCGTGGTGAGAAATTCCCCGATGAAGGTGTTGCACATGTGATATCCGAAGTCCAACGGAGTCCAATTCACGATAAGGTACCCGATCAAACAGCTGCCGAAGAAGATGTCGTTCGAGAACATGGCAGTAGGTCGTCCCATAAAGAGGTTGGTGAAGCACGCTCCGGCGTACCCGGCGGTCATGGAGCGCAGGAAGGCGTGGAACCAATGCATGGAATTGTTGCGGTTGGGTCCCTGCCGGATTTTCATGGAGCCTTGGATCGCCATGAAGATGCAGACGATTTCGGTGGCGTGGGGGAAGTTCCCCGTTAATAGATTGACGAGAGGATTCATGATGGAAGGTGTGTATTCTTGTGCAGGTTAGGCGGCTACGTCCCCGGGGCTTGGTTGGTTTCGTATTTTATTGTTTCCTTTGGCTCGCTCTGCTTGGCGTCGGCAAGCAAGGAGAAGGGTTTGATGGCGTTGTCGCGTCACCCCGTGGCTTGTTGCTTGAGATGTTGCATGCGACGGCTTGATGCTAGCTTGGTGTGGAGCAGCGCGTTCGACTCCTACCAACTCCTAACTATCAAGATACAGTAGAGAGTATCTTACCTACTCCTACATAGGAGTAGATAGGGTAAAGTACAATGAAATTCAAATAGGTATCGTACACAAAGTGTCAGCCACGTGTCACCTCCCAAAATTTCCACATTTTGCTTGTCACCGCTAAGGCTGTGTTTTTGTCTTAAGTACCCCAACTCAACCGGGAGCTCCGTACCAAGCCAGACGAACTGGTACTCGCAGTTTGGTTCACTACCTTTGTCTTCGTCTTGACCCTTTTTTACCAATAAGAAATATACCGAGCGAACTGCGCAACTGAAATGGGACTCAGCTAAACGGGACGCGGTGTTTGCGTTTCCGTCCTTTGTTGGGAGTCTCTAATATCCGAAACCCACTGACGTCATCTGTCATACACTACTA
>JALLOY010001538.1:0-11638 GCA_036939835.1 Thalassiosira delicatula
ACGTTATTAGTGATGTTCTCCTTCATTGTTCTAACTAGGTCTGTCGCCGCTAAAACGGTTCTATCCTCCTTGGACAAGGTCAGTGTTGGCAGTGGGCCGGATAGACACGGTAAGTCTCCGTGGTCCTCTAGTTCTTTGCCTTTTTGATGCAGAATTCTAATAGTTGATAATGTTGCTTGCATCGTCCAATGTAGACACATCCAGGGCGTGCGGCTCCCATGATGATCTGGCCTCTGGGTCAACATATGCCAGCGCCTTCGATCCCAGCACAGACATAGGTGTTCAATTAAAGTTGAACTTGCCCTAGAGTTTGTAGAAGGCTGATTTTTATCACGCCTTGATATCCGCAGCATGTTTAGCATGTGTTGCATCTGACGGAGCATCTTGTCCCAGATCTGCAATGGGCAGTTGGGGTCGAATGTGGCTAGGCCGGCAATCATGTGGTATTTGATTGGCTTGACGGCAGGTTCTGCCGCTTTGACGCAATGGTTGTGCAGATCAACAATTTGGACGTCAACATCCTCCTTCTGTAGGTAGGTCTTCACAGCCTGCGAGCACTCGTTATCGAGCACATGAAGCTTTGGCTTAAGGTTCCGTGTTTCCAGGTAACCGTATATGTCGCAGAAGGCTGCGGCCATACAGTTGTCTGGTCTTGATTTCATCAGGTGCAGCAACACCAATATAGCATTAATAGAATAAACATAAAGCACAAAAATATAATTCATGCTGCTGTAGGATTGTATAGGGAAGAATCGGCCCGTTAGATTGCTGTAGACCGTTCCTTTGTTTTGATTGGCCAAGACAGCAAAACAAAACATCTCATTGTCCTCTGTCGTGCATATCTGTTCCTGTGGGTTGGTATCCTTGACGCACTGGGGTGCATCAAGAACGTCTTGGCCATTGCTTCTCGTTGATCGCAATCCTTGCCGTGTGAGGACCAAGTGGTCCTACTCTGTCGCCGTGGATGGCAGAAGATGCTTGGCAATGAGCTCGTACGTTAAGCCTGGAAACGATGCCAATTGGCTGTTGTTGATTGCCTTGAAGAGCGTCGTCTTGGGGGGTGAGCATAATATTTTGTGTAGATATCACGCTAATTCGGGTTTGTGTGTTGTGAGCAAATGTTGTGTGTCTTATTCTTGTGCTGCGCTTGCTTGGTGTAATGTGTCCATGACGTGGAAGTTGCTATTGATTGCTGCATGTGCATTTTTGGTGTCAGTGCTAATGGGCACCATCCACAATCCCGTGTGTGTGCACTTCTTACCCCACAATACAATTTGTCCTCGATGCTTGATGGTGCACTCAATTTTGGTAAAAGTGACTCCGCACCCCGCATTGGAACAGCTGAGAGTAGTAAGTGTGATGCTAATCCTGGAATGATATGACCAACTTTTGCTTTCTCTAGTAGCTGCGGGACATCGAGTTGGCATGTGTGTGTTGATGCCATCTGCACACCATCTGGTAGTCTGACCTTTAGCGGAGATGTGGCAATCTATCTATGCGTCGTTGGGGCCTTCGTGACTAGGAAGTGACTTGTGGCTCCGGAGTCTAATATAGCCCATTCATGGATGTTCTTGATATCAATGTTGATGGTTGACAGTAGTGAGTTGGCTGCTTTGGAGTACCTTCCTTTCTGTATCGTAGTTTGAGGAAGTAGGATTTGGGGTTTAGGGGTGGGGTCCAGACTCAGTGTATTGTTCTTAACATAGACTTTATTATTATCTAGTACATTACACAATTAATCTACCCCTAGCCATCAGAAGAAACGCCCCCCTGCGCATTCTGCTGGAACCCTAGTGGCGGCCCCATCTGCTACTGTGCAAATCCCCCATAGTGCTGGATGCTCTGTTGTTGCTGTTGCATGGGTTGTATCATTGGGGGCTGCTGATACTACTACGTCGGCTGCCCAGCCAGCATGCAGTATTGTTGCTGCTGTTGCATTGTGTTCCTGCCCCATTGTTGTTATTGTGTGAGTTGCTGTCACTGTTGCTGCTGTGGTTTCTACAGGCATTTTGGCAACTGCTTGGGAAATCTGGCCACTCTCGGCCAAACTGTCCTCTTGGTGTTCTTTGGGTTGCCGCCCATCGTGATGTCCTTCATCACCTCGCCGCCTGTTGATGGTTGCAGTGACGGTTGAAACACGTCATGCTGTTGTGATCAATTGGGAGGTCGTGTCTGTGCGTCCAACAGTAATTGTCATTGTTGAATAGTTTAACGTGGGGTGGATGGTCTGGTGTGTAGCTGTTGTTGTTACCGCCACTGTTGTTGTTACCGCCACTGTTGGAGTACCCCGTCCAGCTGTTGTTGGAGTTGGCCTTATTCTTATTCTTCTTGTTACATCCGCCGCCAGAGTTGTTGTTGTTATTTCCACTGCCGTTCCCTCCATTCCACTGCTGCTGACTCTCTGCCATTGTATCTGCTGGATTTGTTGTTGGAGCTGCAAATTTGTATTTGTCAGGTTGCTGATCGTCAATTGCATCTGTTGGTGCACTTGCACAAAATTGGCAACGGAATCGTTGAATTCGGCGTTGACATCGCTGGCCGTTTTGTTGGCGTTTCCACCGAATCCAAATTGCCCCATTTTGAGACTCGTGTCCCTCTTCAGCTGGATCTTGTCTTTCAAGAACTGGCAGAAGTGCCACCATGTCTTCTGGTTGATCGGGCATTTGTGCCACTGTTTGTCCTGCGTTGTGAACAATGTTTGACCGATGACTGTGATGCTGATATCGACTAGTTCCACTTCTGGGATTGGTTGGTCGGAAAATAGGCCGAATATGCTGCCCTTGCCAAGCTACTTCTGGAGGCGCGCCCATTTGTCTTGGGTGGTCCATTGCGCTCTCGTGTACTGCTTGTTTTTAGCTCTCTTAGCTTCGTTCGTTTTCCCGTATTTGCCAAGGAAGTGCATTAGGCACTGCCTGAACTGCGTGTCTGGTTGACTGATTCTCATGTGCAAGAAGTCGGCAGTATACTCTTGGCTGATCAGCAAACAGAAGCGATTGGTGAGGGTGGAATTCATTGTCTTGAAATCCTTGTACCACTTCTTGGCATGTTCCCACTGTGCCTTGAAGTTGAGCACCTTGGTTGGTGTTCATGCCTCATTGATGTTGAGGACTACTCCAGGGTCTTGTGGATCTTGTGGATAGTTGTCTTGGCTGTAAGCGCTCCATATGATTTGTGAAAGACACGCAAACAGTAATCCAAGGGGGGTGATGCGTCACTTGCGTGTGATTGTGAGCACTGCATAAGGTGATGCATGACGCAGATAGTTTTGCGTAAATTTGGCACACTGCTGATCTTGGGGGCAGCTTCTGGGAAAGCTGTGATCATATCGGCCTTGGTCATAGTGTTTATGGAGGGCACCATGGTTTCCTAGGAACCGTGTCCGGTGTGCCGAATGCTTGTTGGCTCGTGTTGCAGGAAAGCTTCTTGTTGCTTGAGTTCTGCTCAGGGAAGTCATAAGTTCTACTGAGACTTACTAGGCTAAGCAAGACTAAGAGCTTGTTAACAGTGAACTTACAAAGATTATGCATACTACTCTACTGTTTTGGTAGGTGTGTGTGCATGAGCTTTGTCTGTGCATCGATCATGAGCGATTGGCGTTTAGCTAGTCGTGCTTGTCCTAATGTCCGTTTAGCGACCGTTGGATGAACGGATGTTTGGCAAACGGAAGTCGAATTAGAGTCCAAGCCGCGTGTCCGGTTATTCGGAATCCTTGGTGGTGGGACCCTTTGGTGATAGGGGTCACCCAAGGTTTCATCACACGTTGGCAAGCATAAGCCTGCATAAAATTGAATGTATATGGTGTCACTTGAGTTCACAGGGTAACTCATGTGGTTTAATCAATAAAATTGGTTATACCGCTCTAAATCTACAACCCCATTTGAGTTCTATTCGTGTGACAGCTTTAAACTGACCTTGTTGAGGAGGGTGACAGTTTTGACTAAACTCAGACTGAGCTTGTTGAAGGCTGACAGTTTTTGACTGACACGCGCGTAAGCGATGCGAGAGAGGAACAATATCGAATCAATGTTTCCCCACTAGCACTGGTCACCAATTACACCCCAAGTGGGCTTTGCTCAAGGTCCGGCTCTAATGCAGATCCTTCAAGTTCAAGGAACCTATTGTCTCTTGTTCATTTGTTCCGCAGGTTGCGGGACCCCAGAGAAGTGACATGTATCACCGATTCCAATCCATCAATATTTGCACATTTTCAATATAGTGATTTAAACTAGGGCCACCGTAGAAAGTGGCATGTATCATATGTATAAAACTCTTGTCTGAGGCAAAAACCACAAACCACGGACACAACAAAGTAATATCAATTGGCTATACTATGCAGACCCTGGCCACAAAGCGCCGGCGCATTGGATCAATTCAATCCATCCTATAGAGTGAATCACCGTCGGATATAATTATCCATGAAAACCCATTGGGGACCGGCTAAAAAAACTAATTAAAGTAGAATATGGCAATATTATTTCACTAAGTGCCAGGATCTTCCTTCAATAATATTATCACATTGGCAATCCATTGTTTCTGCACCGGCAGGTGCGCCACGATATCAGAAGGCACCAACCGTGCCACAGCGGTCACTGGGCTTTGAGACAGCAGTGCGCACTCCCATCATCGCTGCAAGTGTGTTGCATTCCTTTTCTGGCTCAGCGGGTCTGCTGGAGGATCCTCGGAGAACGGGATCATCAATTATCATTGCTTCATTGTCGTTGGCTCATACAAGTGTGACTTTCCAGATTTTTTGCAAATCGGGCATATTTGAATGCCAGGTTGGTAGAATATGTCGGTTATTGAGAATCCAGGCCCGCATTCCTCTTGATATGGCGAAAATCTAGCGACCGTCAGGGAATATTATCGGAAGTTGAACTGCTATATCGGACATCGGCGGTCAGACCGATATACATTGAATTCGGTCAAAATAGCGTATGAATAGCTAGTTTGAGCAATAGTGATTCAAAATAGCGCCAATGACTCAATATAGTTCTTCTCTTGTATGCAATTTATATTTTCTTGGATGAATGCGAGGAATACTTCACATAAAAACTGTTATTAGTGATTGAGAAACGCACACTATAGTAAAATGAGTAAATAGTAATTCTATGTGAGTACTAGAGATTTAACCTAGTACTAATCTCAAGCGACAGGTCCACATTCAAGGGACCACTAGCTTTGCTCTAGCTTTAGAGAATCCTTGTGGTCTTCAACATGGAATAGCTGTTCCGTACGATTTTTAGCAGATCCTTGTTTCGTGCGGCACCCCAAATCTTGTAGGTATGTGCCCCTGGCTGGGTAGGTATGAATTTGAATTACCTTAAACGATCTATTTGGAATTGATAAATTTGCACACCCTTGCATTTGCACAATTTTCTAGTATTGAAAGCCAGTCTTCCTGCCTTTCAGAAAGCCTATCATTTGCAGACTTGACCTCAATAAACATACTTTCGGGAATGACTTTTCTGTGCAGATGTGTAAAATCCAACTTGCCGGGGAAGGAGGGGAGTTCAACTCTTACGGCTCCTCGCTTCTTCCTGGTCGAAAACTGCTGCTGTGATGTGAAGCCGTCTGCATTTTTACTACAGCCTAGAAATTCATCCTCTCTATCGATCAGCATGTTAATATGACTCTGGATATTCTTCTCCTCAATGCGCCCCTGCGAGAAACCTTCGCCGATCCAATCAGCAAGGTTCACAAATGAATCAGAACTACCAAGGCCGGTTGTTGAGCCGTACATAGCTCTGACCATCAATAAATCTGGCAAGCCACCACTCCAATGTCGGTAATCAAAGCAAAGTGTACGGAAAACACGGGCTAGGGCAACAGATCCCAATGCACCTGCAATCAGGGTTAGGGTTCTTAATTCCTCAACATCTTTGAGGAGGCGAGGATCTTTTAGGCGGGATCTGTCATCGGAATGTCGATCCCATCGTCTCTTGACAGCTTTATAGATGAGGCTGCTGACAGAGGATTCATTCATCTCAGCCAAAGTCGATAAGAATGATTCAATGGCAGGGTGACGCCGTTCATAGAAGCTTCTGATTGCAACAATTGGAAGGCCAGATTGGTGATCATTGATCTTGAAATAGCCTACATGTAGATCGTGTGGCGACGATTGATACGGTGACACGAAGACAGTCGCCTCTTCATCCAAGCATTGTTTACCTTGTGAAAAAGATTCCAAAAGATGTGGCAAGCACATGATTCGGAACAATGCCCTCACGTGGCCTCCTTCGTTATGCCACCCAACCCACTGCCCTTTCGCTCCTTCTGAGTCGCATGGAAGCCGCCCACAATGGTACTCCTCCATCGCCAGCTCCTCTACATTAAGGCTTCCCTTCGCTTCCATAGTCTCGACTTTACTGTCGTCCATCTCCCAACCCACAAAAGCACAGCGTTTGCCAACTGTTGCCGAGCCATCGTTTTCGCTTGAAATTGCATTGGCAACCGCACAGTCAGTTTTAGGATTCCAATCGCTGTTGCCATTTAGTCGAATATTCAACATGAACTGTTCATCAGTTTGGGGCAATGGTGATTTCAGCCTGCGAGCGAGATTGCGCAAGGAGCAAAAAGGAATCGACCCAAAAGTTTCCGCGTTTCCCAAGAGAGCCTTGCATAGTATTTGCATTGGTGATAATTGACCATCCTCTTTGGAACTATCTGTACCATTGCAAGTCGATTTCCTTGCCTTTTTCTTCGGCCTTTGTTGAGAGCGTTTTTTTATGCGTCTTTCTGCATGAGTGATGTCAATCATCAGACGTTCGTATGCTTTCCCACGGTTCCTTCTCGGAAGAAGGCACTGAACATATGGTTCAACTTTCAAACTCTCCAGGTGGAGCTGGTCAATCATGTCCAACGACTCACACGAGTTGCTGTCGTGCCCTCCTCCCAGATGGCAGAGACCTTGTCCGAAGAGGGTTGTTTGCAAGATGGAAACCGCCATCAAGTGGTGACCCCTCCGCTCGAAAATTGGCACACAATCCCACAAAATGTACGCCAATATCCCATCGAAGCACATGTGGCGAAGCCATGGCCGTTGAGTGAGCGACATCAACATCGCACTTGGATACTTTAACCGCAATTGAAGAACCCTGTGGCAGATTACTGCATATGCAACGATCATTCTCTCCGTATCACTAATGAACCCATCTGCATCATTGTGGTCACAATCTGTAGCGTTTGTGTTCGACAACGACAGGATATCGGCCTCAATCTGGCCACACAAATTAGAGTTTGCTACATTCAGAGTTGTGTGGTTGAACAGCTGCGCTTCATGGAAGCATTGAATCATGATGCTCTCCGCAAGCCCTTTGCGTCCATTTTCCGTCAGCAAAGTAAACCCATCCCTGTTCAGGAGATCGATAGCCGTTGCACTCTTATCCTGCATGCTATATTTGCGTCGGACCCTCATCTTTTCTAGATCACAACTCAAGGAATTGTGATTACTTTCGATCTTCGATAATTCCCTCTCCCTTCGACGCAAAGTCTGCTTTTCCATCTCGTATGCCTCTGTAGATCGATCTATGAAGCTGCGCATCTCAACGCCGAGCTCCCATAACTTGAATTCACACAGTCGAGCAAACGGACCAACAGTGGCTGCAGAGTTCAATGATGCAACATTCACTTCTTCCAAAGCCATTGACAATGGGGCTCGAGCAGACGCCGCCAAGGGGATGGGGACGTAGCAATGACTGAGCTCAAAATGCTGCAGACCAAAGCGAGAGGACATCCCCGGATAAGTAACGGCGTGCCAGCTCAATGAGCCGCTCGATTCGTCGCCCAAGACGCTGATCCATCCGTTGGTGCCGTCTCCTCTCATCGCGCCCGGTCCGCCCCCGGCACACAAAAACAGCCGCATGCAACGTCNATCCGTTGGTGCCGTCTCCTCTCATCGCGCCCGGTCCGCCCCCGGCACACAAAAACAGCCGCATGCAACGTCGCAGGGTTTTGAGCGGCGCCTCGCGCATTCGAAACGTGGTGCTTGGAACGCTGCCATTTTCGTCGAGAAAGATTGCTGTGACGTCGTTGCAGTGATGGTCGCGGCGGCCATGGGCATCTGCCGCCGTGGACCAAGCGCGGTGGATCATGCGCGTTGCCTCCTCCACCTCCGACTTCCGTGGTGGGGTACCATTCGATGAGGCGAGGGTTGCCATCTTGAGCGCTAGCTTTCTTAGGAGGATTTTGTCCACATGTTTCACGACTGGCAACAACTTGGATGAGGTATTCGACGCCGTATCTCCTCCTGCTGGAGTCGCTCGTGCAAAGGAGGATAATACTGATTGTTGGCTTTGCATTTGATTCAGTATTTCGTTCGTTTTATTCCTCGAATACACAGCGGCGGCCCCATCGCCGTCAAGAGTCGCTGCCGCAGACACCCTCCTCGCCACCTTGGGGGACTTTTTACCACCACCTAAGTGTCGCAAAACTTCCCTTCGCTCGTCCGCTGACAGCAATGTGCCTCTCCTGCTGGATGCGACGTCGCCTGCGACGAGTCCACATTCGTATTCGGATCGGAAGGTGCGAAGGAGTCCCATGGATAGCAGGCGAAGGATATCCTGGAAGAGATATTGCAAGGGGGTCTGATGGTGTAAAAGTTCACTGGATTTGCCTGCTGAATTGAGCACTGCTCTGCTCGATCGAGATGATCTGGGTTTAAAGAAGCCCTTCATTTTTTCATTGCTGGCTTCGCCATTTGACGCTGCTACATCAGGGCCGCTCCCTCCAGAGGTACCAGATCCCTCGCTCCTTGGCGATGACTCCTCCTCCGCCCGTTCCATTGTCGACTCTGCGGCATGCTCTGTGGCAGATTTGGGTGCGTAGTAACGAACGTACAAATCTGCCAAATCGAACCAAGGTCCCTTTCGGTGGAACATGCGGCTGTAGAGATGCATGGCTCGTTCAAAGACGACTCGTTCCGCTTCGCCTTTACGTTCGTTCACATCGTCCTTTTCGTCTGTCGATTCCATTTCATCATCGCGTTTGCCATGATCTTCTGACTCAATTTTGGCGGCGACCGTCGTCGTTTCGTCGTATCGTACAGTGACACAAACGCTTTCGCCGCTGATAGATCGTCGTCCTCTTCCCACGAGAACAGGGGTCGGGGTTTTGGCGCCGACCCTCCCGGGACTGTTGTTCTGCGATCAGGAGTGTGCCACCTGGCATCTGTGAGTATGATCGTGCACGCTTCCGCCAAGTGTTGGACGTAGGCGGAGGATCGATGCGTGTACGTCGGAGTTTCCCCGGAGGGCTGCGGCGTTGCTGACGCAGCCGCAGCGGGAATCTGAGGTGGAAGTTTAGCTGTTGTCGTCGGCTCACGCTGCTGACGATTTGATAGCGGCGGAGGTAGTTGCGGGCTGAAATTATCGGAGGGATCTTTTCTCGACGTCTGTTTTGATTTGCTGTTCTTTTCAATGACTTTCCGGTTGCTAGCTTGGCGAGTGTCGGCAATGTTGTTGGTGTTGCTGCCAAGATCCTGAACCTCGTCATTTTTGTAGCAAGCAATAATATTCATTTGTGTACAATCAATATCTTCCTTTTCATTTTCTTTCTCCTCCTCATTGCTCTCAATGATATCATTGATCACAATATTTGAATGATTTTGAACAGACGGCTGATACCTGATACTAACCCATCATCGTGTTGCTAGTATTGGGAAATGATGAAACCACAGAAACATCAATAGCGGCAATGATGTCACCGACTTGATGGATGTTGTACAACATTTCGTGCTTCAAACTCATTGTTGCCGATTTTGAATTTTGATCCTCCCTTGCCATGGCCGCATGGAGCACCATTAGGTCCTCACCAGGGAACTAGTTGGCGTTGTTGCGGAGGTAAGTGGCGCTCACAGCGTAACTCGCCAGCACATCTGACTCCTCCACCTCTCAAGTCTCTCTTCTGTTCAGCTGTTTGTTCTCGGCTTTGTGAACGGCGGCACTCCAGTTGGGAGTGTGGATTTCAAAATTGGTACCGGCGTTGGGGAAAGGGCAAGTCCATTGTCTGGACTTAGTCTGGACGAAGGGCCACGGCCAAGGCCAAAGGTCGGAGAGGGATCCGATGCAGTCCCATGCATCATCTACAAATAAATGAAAGAAGAATGGACTGTAATTGTTCTGTGATGGCTGGATCTTGTCAATGCTGAGACGGCAGCCGTCGCGCCAAAGATTGGACAGNAATGACTTGCCGGTTGCTAGGTTGGCGAGTGTCGGCAATGTTTTTGGTGTTGCTGCCAAGATCCTGAACCTCATCGTTTTTGCAGCGAGCAATAATATTCGTTGGTGTACAATCGATATCTTCCTTCTCTTTTTCTTTCTGCTCCTCATCGCTCTCAATGATATCGATGATCACAATATTTGAACGATTTCGATCAGACGGCCGGTACTGCTGTCGATTTTCTTTGAAGACACGTTTGCTTTCAGCCACTGGCGTGTTTGGATTTTTCAGTGGTCTGTGGGCGATTGAAGGGGGAGACAAAGACACTCTTCCATGCTGCTGCGCTGACTTTCTTGGTTCATTGCCATATTTTTCTTGTCTAATTATAGGATGCTCCTCTGTGGAAGATGGCGAAGACCGGTCGGCACGCTTCACGATAGGTTTCGTTTGAAGATGTGATGATATAGACTTTTTGGGGGCGTTACATGATTTCCTGCCCTTTCGCTTATCGTGATTTTCCTTGAAATGCCGTCTCTGCTTCTTTGTCAAAGATAATCTGCTTCGTTTGGATGTTGCAGCGGCGGTGGATTTGTCGCTGGTACTTTCGTTTGATGGAGAGACTTCAACGCTGCCATTGCTCCGTCTACTACGACGCCGAGAAGAAAATCCTTCCGAGGATACATTGGATTTGGGTATTTGAGATACGGTCCCATTGGATGCCCATTGCACCCACACGCACTCCTCTTCGTTATGACTGTCATGTTTTAAGTCCATACTCTCACTGATGCTGCTGCCTAACGATGACATGGACTGCGGCGGCGGAGAAGAAAGCAAATAGGCGGGATGTTCCTTAGCACCTTCGTGGCGGCCATCCCGCGCCCATACGAAGGAGGAGCCGGGAGGGATGGAATTGGAATTGAGCTTGCGTTTTCGGTTGGGACTCGTCGGGGATGGTTGTGAGCGTGAGTGATGTTGGTTGCCGTCGTCTGCCAGCATTAGTACACTGGCTGTTCTCTCGGACATCCTTCTTTTGCCCGTGCGCCATTAGGAGTTGAAGAGTCACAATGCCAATTCAATGCGGTCTGCACTCTGTTATGTTGGATGCGGCGCCGGCGGCATTCGTAATTATTGTGCTGATGCTGAACATTGAACATGGACGCCAGCGCCGCGCCGCGCGGCGAATGCCCAAAAGTCCTTTTGGACCCATTTTCAACGATTTCGTACGATACCGTCCATGGTCAGGAATTGTCTGGTATCGTAGGTAGGTACGATACGAAATCAATGAGGTCCAAAATCCCTTCCAAGGAATATCATACGTAGGAACATGTTTAGCATACTAATTCCTCAAATAACGAGGTCCGAAATCTTGTCCAAGCAATTCAAACGTGGGAATTCTGTAAAAGTACAATACCAATTCCTCGAGTATGCATGCCTCCGATCCTTGACGTCAAAAAACAACAAACATCAACACCGACAATCCCAT
>JALLOY010001549.1:0-13893 GCA_036939835.1 Thalassiosira delicatula
CTTATCTACGATCGCCGAATGGGTCCAGGTCGCTTGACGGACGGGGTAAGCTGTACACGGATAAAACTGATGGTCGTCGCTCGTCGTCGCAGTCTGTCCGGCTCCGTCGAAATATGTGTCCAATTTTAGGTGTCCAATCACACAACTCCACACATAGCTCATTCACAACCACTGCTCACTGTCACTGTCTACCGCCCGCATCAAAATCAAGACGAAATCGACGAGATGGGAAAAGGCCGCTCCAAAAACAAGGCGAAGCGGTCCACCGCCACCCTCCCCAAGGGCATCCCGCACAAACGCGGCGGTGGCACCGGCGGCGTGTCCCCATTCGAATACGCCCGTTCGACCAATTCGTCGACGCGGGTGAAGCACCAGGTCCACAATCGGTTGATCCCCGGCCAGCATCGCCCCGCCAACAACAATCGAGGGACGAGCGGCGTCGGCGGCGACGGAGGACGTCAATCTTCCCTCGCAAAATCCGTGGCCCGCCGCCGCGCTCATCTGAGCGCGCAACTTTCCTCGCAGCAAAAGTCCAATTCGTTCGTCGATCGACGCATCGGCGAAGCATCCCGCAACAATAATTACGATGGCCCCACCAAGGAGGACGTCATGCTCAAGAGGATCGTGCAGGAGAGGGCGAGGCGGAGCAGGAAGAGGGAGATGTTTCGGTTGGAGGACGACGACGAAGAGGGACTTACGCATCGGGTGAGTTACTAGCCGCACGCCACTCATGACTGAATGTCATAAATTGTTCAATGGATTAACTCGTATCGTCGAATGACCGAAATGTCACTTCAGGGAAAAGCCATCGACAATTCCTACACGGGAGCTCCCGTGGACCCTACCGACATTCTCCTCTCCGACTCGGACGACGACCTGGACAAGGTGGACACCATGCTTCATTTTGGGGGAGGCAAATTCGACAAGCAAAATGCCAGGGAGCAGGGCGCCTATGGAGGAGATGGGAGAATGGACATTGGGGACGCATATCGCAGTCGGAAGGAAGAGCTGGAGGACAAGATTCGACGAAAAAAGTTTGAGAAAGCGGAGAAGATGAAGCGGAAGGAGGATCAGGGTGTGTTTTGATTGATATGCTTCGAACGATTATCGTTCGCCTATCTGACAATTGATGTCCAACCTCCATCGACTCCACAATCATGAATCGCACTCAGTGGAGACATTTGAAAATATGGACGAGTCCTTTGCAGAGCTGGCTGACCTACTTCAATTTCGGGATAAGGAAGAAGAACGCGTCAAAAAGAGGGAGGCACGAAAGAAGGGAACTCTCAGCAAGGATGACATGGAGATGGATGCTTGGGATAAGGAGATGAAGGTAGGCTTATTATGTTTTATTTCGTTGACGTTTGGTTTGGGCGTTTTTGTTTAGCCCGGGTCAGGGGGAAGATATTCCATTACTCTATTTTGTTCTTGGAAAGTTATTTTCCAACTGGCGCGATTTGGGTGGAAACTCCCCCAGTGCTGTTTCCACAACTGTATTTTAAGCACCGATTGCCTATTCTTCGTCTGCATAGGAATATCTTTTCGAGCGCAAGGTCAAAGCCACTGACCGTACCAAAACCCCCGAAGAAATCGCCAAAACCGAGGCAGAACGGCTCCACTCCCTCGAGTCCAAGCGACTGGCGCGCATGGCAGGGGACTTTTTGAGTGAGGACGAATTTTCCGACATTTCGGATGACGAGGCCCCAGGAGGCAGGAGGAACAAACGTAAACGCGGCATCAAGAAGAGTGGCAGTGAGGAGAAAAAAAAGAAGCGCAGCGGGGGCTCCAACCCAGAAGAGTTGAGTGACTCGGAGGAGGAACCCGAAGATGAGAATGAGGTGCGGTTTACCAGCGAGGGACTCGTGTACGTGGACAAGCAGGGGAGAATGGTTGGTAAGGTGGGAGACGAGGAGAAGGACAGTGCCAAGGAAAGCGAAGAGTCGGATGAAGACTCAGATGAGAACGATGCGAGGTCGGAAGTGATGCATGGCCTTGGTAACTCTGACGATGAAGCCTCGGCTGCAGATGCCAGCAGTGGCGACGACGACGACGACGAGTCCACCAATGATGCTCGTGCAATCCAGCTCAAGGAAGGAATGGCAGTCCAGGGCAACTATCATGCGAGCGAGCAATATGCCGGTAAGGAAAATTGGTACAATGGCATCATCACGGCAGTACGGAAAGATGCCAAGGGAAATATCGTGTACGATGTGACTTACGACGATGGTGACTTTGAGGAAGGAATGACTGCCGCCAACTTGAAAGCAGTTCTCCCCACGTCAACAGAGGCGAAGGCAGAGGGCGAAGACGAGGAGGATGCAGAGGCAACAGAGGAGATGGATGATGTTGTCACGGCGAAGAAAAAGAAACAGAAGGCAAAACTGAGAGCCAAGTGAGTACATTTTTATGGCTGCCCGTGTTTGCGGAATTGGAGCTACAGACTGAAGTTGATAATCACCAGCGGCTGAAGTAAGCACGAGGGACTAGCTACGATGTTGTGTTTGACTCCCAAACAAGACTCACTCAAGGGCTGAGACTATTCCTGCGTCAACGCGTTGATGATATCAACTTCGGGTCAGTTGTAGTCTTACTTGTATTCTGTCGTATCCATGATCAAATACCATGCTTTTTATTGGTGGGGCCTCAACCTACGTGCATCACACCTTCCTACGTGATGCTATGGAGATAAATGATAGCGTTCTGCTTGAATTTTCTCTTGCGTTCATCGGCCTTCACCATACAACAATTTGTTGCCACATAGTACCCTCGGGAGATACAGACACTATTTGTGACTGTGTGTAACCTTTGACCCAATTCCCGTGTGTCTCCATGGTCATAACATGCTTTCACAGCTTCTTCATTCAGAAGGGATATGCTTGTCACTAACCACTCTGAATTATCATCCTTTGGTTTTTGTCACTGATATTCCATCCAGGGAGACGATTCCATTCGTATTCGAGGTGCCCACAACGCTTGATGCTCTTCACGATATCATTGCTGCCCACGCCTCCACCGGCACGGACGCCTCACTCATCGTACAACGTATCCACGCAACCAACTCGGTCCGCCTAAATCACAAGAACAAGGAGAAAATGCAAAACTTTTACGACGTTCTACTTCGCCGGTTTGTCGCCGTTGGTGATGCCATTTTTGCATCGGGGAACGGGGGTTCAGATCTCGGAAGGTATGAACAGTTGAACTCATTGACAAAGACTCTGTATGCCATGTCTCAGGATTCGCCAGGGTGTGCGGGTGCTGTCTGGAGTCGTCGTTTGGGCATATTTCAGAAAGGTATGTGAATGTAGGTGGTTTTGTGATTGTCCCTTTCTTAACTGTCTGTACTCACCACTACCTGACAATTCACAGCATTATGCAAGAGATTGCGCGATGTCGAGGTCACGCCCCTGGGAGACGCCTGCGAGGAAGAATTCACTGCATGGCCCTCCACTGGTATGCTGCTGCTCATGCGGGCATTGCCGCACATCTTCCCTTCCACAGACAAACGGCACGCAGTGGTCACTCCGGCCCTCCTCCTGCTGGGACAGATCTTGGCGCAGACCCCGATAAAGACTCGACACGACGTCGTCATGGGATTGTTCTGTTCAGGACTCATGTTGGAGTATACAAAGGGCGCCAAGCGTTCGCCCCCGGAGGCAATGGCATTCTTAGCCGGCGTCTTGAGGTTGTTTGCGGACGACGTAGATTCAGATCTGGCGGATGGACCTCTGCCGAGCCTGGGCAATGCCTTCAAATGTCCTCAGCTTATGGATCTCAGAGGGGTGCTTGGCAACTTGCCTGAGTCTGAGACTGTGAATGTTCGTCTTTCCCTCGAGAGAGACAACATACGATCTGATTCAATCGCCCTAGCAATCTTGAATTCTGCGCTGCATCTGACTCAGCAAGCATTTGGCATAATTGGAAAGTCCGATGATGGATCAGAAAGAGAGATCTTTGGGGAAATACTCAAGTCCCTCCTGTTCATCACTGGCAAGCGAAGAGACCTTTCGCTGCCTCCATCTGCCAAAAGCTGTCTTGCGACAACAGCCCGCGCGGCCTCCAGCATTTGTGCCACTGGCGCTCCCCGTCTACCCCTTCAACGTCGCAAGGCTGCCTCCATCAAGGAGCTGGCAATCAAGACCCTGGCGCCTAAGATCGAAGATCCATCCCGATACAGAATGTCAAAGGACAAGGGCAAGTCCCAACTGCAGGCTGAGCACGATAGGCATCGCCGGGAATACAAGCGCGAACACAAGGCGGCAATGCGGGAGCTTCGCTTGGATGGGGCCTTCATCGAGAGCGAACGGCGCAAGAACAAGAACAGGGAGGATGACAAGGCAAGAGAGAAAAGGCACAAGAATTTCGCGTGGTTGGAACAGGAGCAGGCAACAATGAACCAACAAGTTAGGCTTGGAGGAGGACTGCTGGCGGGCGGCGGTATTGGGGCTGCGAAAGCCAAAGCCAAATCTGGTAAGATGGGTATGAAGAAGGGCGGGAAGTTCTCATAAATAATCATCTATTAACGAGTATTGAGAGATAAAGACAAAATCTACATTATAGTATTTGGAGGCTGCCGCTCCTTTGGCTGATGGGTTAACCAACAATGCAGCTGCACGGCACAACCATGGCCCTGTAGCTTCTCGATTGACCTTCTGATGTAACTACACGAAGGGGCTACGCCAGTTCTTATTTTAGGAATAACTAGCCTCCGCGGTCGCTCCGGCTAGCGCTTCGTGTACTCAATCTAACACATATTTTTTCGCGTGAAAGGAGCTACCAGCAGTTACGTTAATGTAGGACGAAATAAATGAACCCCGAAAAGCAATTAAGTCAGGACGTTTCGGGAGAATGGCCGTACCTTTTCCCACGTGCATTTTTGCGGGAATCCGAATAAAATACCAGTAAAGAGAATTCAATTTTCTTTCGATTGATATATAACAACCCTATCTTTTCTCCGAAGCAAGTTCAACCTCCGGTCCGCCAAACACGGACCATCGATCATCGAAACTATCGTACGTAGGGGTTCACAAACTCCGAGCGCCATGGGATCGCGCACCGCACCACCGCAAACCGGCCACACCCGTCCGTAGAGCCAACGATCCGTCCCTAGGGACCTATGGATCGATTCTTATCCCCAGCGAACTCACCTGCTCCCTATGAATGCGTCGGCGCACACGATACGCCGGTGGTTCTTTGGTGGCCCAGGCACCTATCAAAAAATAAAATATGCCCTCCTCGATCATCGGGTCCATGGACCCATCAACTTTCGCAACTTTCGCAAACCTCAACATCCGACTCCTCTATTTTTGCCATTCACCAATTCAAGTGATTGGGCACCACCCTCTCCTCCAAATGCCTGGCCGACTGTTGTTTCTGCGGCTGTAGCTTGCTTGTTGGCAGAGAGGAATAAAGATCCTCCCTTCCCTGCCAAATGCATGCCCAAGAAATTGGCTGGTTCAAAGGAAGCTGGCATGCCCAAGAAATTGGCTGGTTCTAAGGAATCTCTGCAGAGGGGATCAGCAACAGGGGGGCGGGCTGCCACCGTGGGAGCTCAATCTTTGGATCTCAAGGATCCAAGTGACCGAGCATTGCACTTAGTAAGTGAAATAATTTCTCAAAAACTTTGGAATGTTCTGACTGTTCTAATTTCAATTCTCACCTATTCTCACGGCGATCCTATTGCTCCTTCTCTCTTTTACTATCCCAGGTAGTTAATCATAATGTTCCACCAGTTGAAGCTCTCCTCATTTGTGACAATCCTGTGTCTGCCTCTGCTCTTTATAAGCGCATTAGAGGTCACAAAAAACGCAGGGAAGATACCGAGACAAAGGAGGAAGCAGCGTCTATTTTGCTTCACCTCGGGAGGACGGTCTCTGTCTCCACAGGCTCAGTGTCAGGAACAACTATCTCAACGTTGACCCCCCCACCAGAGACTCGTCGTCCAAAATCACGCTCAAAGCATGCCTCCCGTGCCCACACGCGTAATCTCAAGATGGGGGGGGGGATCCTGAACAGCTTGTTGATACCTTAGCTGTGGCGGCTTCTGCATCCGCCGAACTCCTCCCCAAGTGGACAGATCCTGCGTCCACCCTTGGCGTGGTATCCAAACGTCGTAAGAAGACCCCCCAAGAAGCAAATCGCAGCCAATTTGAACACAATGCGCTGCGGGCCCATCATGATGCCAAGTACAAAGAAGCCTTCAAGGGAGCAACTGCTGAGTGCGCCGAAATTGCTCAGGGTCCGAACGCGGGCAAACATGGGTTTGGTGTGTCGCACATCGTCGCCAAGTGGAATTCGAAGGTGCTCAGTTCTCCGAATGACAGGCAGCTGTCAAAGAGCAGTGTTTCCAAAGCTGTGATGTTAGGCAACAGTGGCAAATCACCCCCCAAGATTGGGAGACCTCGCACGATCCCCATACAACTGACAAAGTCTATCGCCGAGCACATAACAGTTCGTCAAATCTCTGGCGAAGGGGAGGCCAGTCGTCAGAACATTGTCGCAACAACAACGGCGCTGGTCCACGGAACGAAGTGGCAAGGGAAACTGAATCCCGAGATGGTTTGGCGAAAAACTCGGCAAGACCATCCCGGGATCATCAATCCTGTCAAGGCAAAAGACAATGATGATCGGCGGGTTGACTGGCTTAATTTCAACACGGTGAACGAGTGGACCGACGCTGTAAAAACTTTTCTGATTGATATTGGAATGGTCAAGGATGAGCCGGGTATCATCCGTGAGTTTCCTGAATTCCGTTTGCATTTCAGTTATTGTCGTACACTAACATATTGTTCCTGTTCTCAGATGGCGTTCAATCTGAAGTATCTCTCTTTCATCCAGACGACGCACGGTTCTTTTTGAACTGCGACGAAACACAACACAAGTTCTCTACAGAGGGAAACAAGGGCGGGTCCACAACGATTCGATACACCAACGCATCGTATCCGCGCTCGGGTGATCGAACGGTTGAGAACTCCCGCCATACCACAGGATTCTATACCGTGAACCTTGCTGGAGAAGTATTACCCCCGCTTTACATTATGGATAGTAAAGCTAAAGAGGAAATTAACTTCTCATGTGACTGTCGTGTTTGTATTGGCTTGCCAGAGGTTGTTGGAGTGTTTGGCTTGTACAGCCCTACAAGTATCGGTTCTTGGGTTGCTGTCCGAAGGAAAGGCGGAACGGACACAAGTCTGTGGCGTGAATATAATGACAAAGTCATTACTCCGTGCTTCCCGCGCATGAGCAAGACAATCAAGCGCTGTCCTCAAACACAGAGGTTGCTCCAAGGTCCTGTCATCCTGAAGACAGATGCAGGTCCAGGACGCCTGGCTAAGGGAGCAGAGAGCTGGGAAGATCGACGACGATGGCATGAAGAAGGACTAGTAATTCTCCTTGGCCTCCCAAATGGGACGGCAGCCACACAAGAGATGGATCAAGGCTACCAGGCCTTGAAGCGGGAGACCAAAAAAAGCACGGTCAGAGTCGCTGGCATTAAGATGGCAGCACGAGTCGCAGCCAGGAAGAAAGCTCTGGCCAATCAACAATCAACTAATTTGGCAGAGTCAAATTTATCAACGGACCGTCAGGTAAACACTGTCACCGAACGGGATTTACAAGACTTCGTGGACCTTGTCGGCGAAGACAGCGACGACGAAGAAACGTTTACCTTGCGTTACAAAGGTAGTGTTTGCAACGTAACACTCGGGAATAATGATCTCCAACATATTGTCAACGGATATCCAAATGATCCAATCGAGTTGAGACCCTTCGACAAAACTTTCACAAAGTGCAACGTCATAAGTTGGTGGAAAAATGTCGGCTTTCTACCAATGTCAAGGAACGCACTCAACGATCCAAAGGTACGTTGGGAACTGGGAGAAGGCGGCGCGCCAGAAGAAGCCACAGAAAGGCTAGACTTATTAATGAAGGATTACAAAGAAGGAGCAGAGAGGTTGACAAGAATGGGTTTCAACGGCGAGGTGTTGGACCTTGAGCCTTCACGGGTCCAGGAGAAGGCGATCCCAGAAGGAGAGGAGGCGCAGATCGAAGCGCTCATTAAAAACAAATCAACGAACAGTGCCGGGGGTATGTTCAAAATTGGTCTACATGTGGTGAATAGCAGGGTCATGTTGGAGGCAAACAGAAGGATAATGGAGATGGAAAAAGAGGCCAAGAAAAAGAAAGAAGAAAAGCAGACAAAAGATATGGAGAAGAAAGAGGAGACGGCGATCAACGCATACGACAAGTGGAAACTCGAAGGAAGTAAAGTGAAAAATGATTGCCCAGACCTAGACAAGCCTGACTCAGTGGCAATAGTGAAAGTATTATTGCCTAGGATTGCACCTTTGGAGAAGTTGAAGGACTACACCACAATGAAGGCGTGTGTCAAATGGCTTGGCAATGTAGCAGGTGGGACGGACTGGAAAGAGGAAATGGAGGCAGTTCGAAGTGAGTATTCCAGGGGCGTAATAGAGCGGCACGAATCACTTTTTTAATATTAATTATTGATTAACAAGTGTCTTAAAGGTTTGTAAAGGTTCACCCTGGGGAGTCCCTTGGGGTGTCCGTTGAACAACACGGCCTCGGCGGTGACGCCGAGGCTCGTGGTGACCGGCAGCCGCCGCATCTGCGTGCTGGCGCTGGTCGAACAGCGGACCCCCTCATGCTGCAGTCACATGCGAGGCAGTTCGAAATGAGTATTCCAGGGGCTTAATACAGCGGCACGAATAACTTTTTTAATATTAATTATTGATTAACAAGTGTCTTAAAGGTTTGTAAAGGTTCAGCAATCATCTAATAGGGGTATGGGGGTGATGTAGTAGCGTAAACAAACGATAAAGGTTTTGTGAACCCCTATTTTGATTTTTTTTGAGATTCAGTACCAGTTCCTACGTAGACTCTACGTAGGAACTCCAAACGTCCTACATTAACGTAACTGACATTTGTCAATTTTGCACCAGTGTATCGTCCGCGGCGGCAACCAGGCTCAATATCAATGCAATTCCTTCAAGGGATCCTCTAATTGGACCATTGTCCACAACATATACCACTTGGTTGACCCAAATCGGCCATGGTGCCGCCGAGATAGACAATGACGCCTACATTAACGTAACTACTGGTAGCCACTTAAACACAATCTCCCTATTGCCGAGCAAAACACTAAGGCAATTCAGTAGCAACACTACTTTAACACCCCACTCTTACGTCCAACATCAATTGACTTGATCTCATCTGAGGGTGACAAGAAGCCACTGGATTGTGGTGTAAACGACAAATGTGTGAAACAAAGCAAAACTTGGTGGTACAGTTTGCATGGGCAGCGTCTGTCATTACAGCTGTGCTACCATGCACTCCTCTGTTGCATCCAATCTTTTTTTGTACCGTGCTTGCCCATGCATGACTTTAGATATGCTCCGGGGAGCTTATGGGATCTCAGCCAATTTAGAAACATAACCATCGTAAAATGAAACATCTCTACTGTACAGTGCAGCGAGAGGGGAGTGTCATTTTATCCACCCCAAATTCCTACAAAAATTGCACACACATGAATAATTTGGGGTAATAATGGGTATCATACATTGCTCACATTGTATAGGTCCATGAAAATACGAAGCTAGCTGCTCAAATACCATCGAAGGTATGCATTGTTGATGGTGGAACCACATCACTTTATCAGCTAAATGTAGAGAATGGGCGTTTTTTTGTTAAATAAGGGCTTTTGTTCTGTAACAGTTCCCTTTGTTTGTGGTCACCACTGTGCAAGTTGAAGGATCTTGAATGATTGCTTGATATTATTCCGAAATATCAACACACTCGGGCAGAGTTTGATCCCTGGTAAGATTGGCGTTGATGAGGATGCAGGCAATTCAACTAGAGAGGGTAAGGGATTTTATTCGGCAATAGTTCCCTTTGTTTGTGTTCACCTTTATACAAGCTCAAGGATCTTGAATGATCGCTTGATATTATTCCTAAATATCAGCACCCTCGGGTAGAGTTTGATCCTTGGCAAGGTTGGCATTGACGTGGGTGCAGGCAATTCAAATAGAGAGGGTACACCTAGTGGTTCGACTATGTAACAATTTCTACTGGCACTAAAATACCATCTAGGATCAGGTGTGGCACGGTGGACACCTTTCCAGACTCGCCCGATTGCGATGCGATTTCCTGGAGAATGGCTGGAGGCCAGCCTGGACTGCGCGATCGCACGTGTGGTAACATAGGGGCGACTGTCTGCGGCTGCGGCCTCAACAAGAAAAAGTGGTCTAAACAGCTGAATATTTTCCTTTAATAACTCTCCTTAAGATGGATTTTTTGCAAATCACCCAAAATACGCCCCCGGTGTCGCGAAGGAAGTTTGCCAATTTCAACAAACTGTTGGTCGGACAGGGATTTAAAATGAAGAGGGAATGAGCGCGCTTCGATAGATGATGGGTCGTCGCCGCGCGGGCGGATTGTTGTTGATTGAACATGTGTCAATCATGCTATGAATGATGTCGATGATGATGGACAGGCAGTGATTTGGGAGATCGCACACTACGCCCGCAATAAAAAGAAGAAACAAGAAATATTTAAAATCTTTAGCGAGAGTGATACTAACGCGGTCGACGGAAATTTATACAGAGTCGCGGTCGGAATAGCGAGGGGGCAAGCTGTACAAGTGATAGTTACCGCATATCTGTATGTATGTAGATTTGGTAGAAAAACTTTAGGTAGGCGGATCAAATCGAGGATTCTACAGAGAGAAACCCGAGAAATAGAAATATCATAGTCCGAAAAAGATCTAAGAGAGACAATAAAAGATCTTAGGAAGGAGAAAGAGTGGGTATTAGCCCCAACCAACAAGATAGATAATAAATACAAATAGATGGATGCCTGTCAAAACATCTGACTACATTAGTTGGATGCAAAATCATGTTGACAAGGCGTGCAATGAAATCAAGCATAACAAACTTGCCAAGACCTTCAAAAAGGCGAGCAATCTACTAAAAAGCTTTGGCTCAATGCTCGATCCACGAGAATACCAATTCCTAGAGCAATGAGCTGATTCAAGAAAAGTCCCAACACCAAGACTTCTCATCAAAGACCACAAGCAACTTCAAAAGGATGGTAACTACACAGCCCGTCCTTGTCCCAGCCACAGAATTTACACAGTGTTTCAGCAAAAATTCCTACCTTGCTAGAATACAAAAAGAAAACCCTTGTGCAATCAAACCATCTAAGATACCAATTAGAACAACTAAACTGAAAGCAGGAGATCACACTATGCAGCCTTGACATCAACAATATGTATCCATCAGTAAGATTCAAGTTAATCAAAAGGGCGGTCCAACACCTAAGCCAGAACTTTGCAGAGGAAGAACAAGAGATTGTTGGATCGTCTCTAGAACTGCTAAAGTTCAGTATGGGAAACACAATCATCCAATTCAGAGACAAGTACTACAAATATGGAGTACATGAAGACGCAGAGGCAGAGGAGATGCCACTGGCAATAGGATTACACTCGACGCAGTATCCAACGCAGACATATCAGCAGACTACCTCATTGAGAAAGCACAAAAAGAATTCAAGCCAAAAAATTCGTTGAAATCTATCGAGGTGAAGGAGAGATAGTATTTGAGGGCAAACGATCAACAGCAACAGCAGACCTCAAACAATGGATATATCAGTTTCAAGGACGGATAAACAAAATTGTTGGAGGACACAAAATTCAATTCACAAAGGACATCTGGAAACCAGGAGAAGAAACGCAGGAAATCATACCAAACTAAATGTGATTGGCTTGCTCTACTTTCCATACTTGGACACAGACATGAGCTACGATAAGCAAGACGCTTTAGCTTTCGGCGCACACACCAAGCCAAATTTTGAACTCAAGTACTTGAACGATCAAAGCTGCCACACGGTAGCTTCCAAAAGCTATTCCAAAAGGAGTTGGAATTCATCTAGCAGGCTTAACAGCAAGGAACTCAGAAAATGAAGATGAAAGTCTATCAGATCTTTACCCAGCAATACACAGAGCAATGACCAAAGCGAAAGTGTTAAAGTGTCATTCAAAACTTCCGACACTTGGGAAAATACTAGACGACAGAGAGGAGGAGCTTCTTGCCAAATCACTGAAAGGAANAGCCGGACCTAGCGCACATCCCGCGCCCGAATTCTCACCAATAGTAGGAAGTGTGATGCCCGGTGCTTCGCCTGAAATTTGACTCGGTTGCCTCAGTCGTGACAACGGCGGCGTCCGTCGAAAACGACTGTTTCGGTTCCGCCATTCCGCCGGACCGCTCCCCCCCGGAAGGAAGGCGGCCCGCACCCTCCTCGCACGGTGGTGAGCGTTCCGTCGCGCAACTACTGTCGCCGTCGTCCCGCCTCAACAATCGAATGAACTTCGCCCAATACTTCGAATCCACCGTCTTCGTCTTGCCTTGGTTGTTCATCACGAACCTTATGCTCGCGCGCCGCTGACGCTGCCCCCTCCCGGCGCTGCTCTTGGGGAAGTTGGCGATGATGGCGTACGTCCACTCGCCGCTGGACCGACGTACGAACGCGAAGTCGTGCTTTTTGAGGGTCGCGACGTTCCGGAAGGCCCTGTCGGGATCGTCCTCGACGATCATGTGCCGGGGGGAGCCGACGTCCCCCAGATCGTAGTGCGAAACGCAGGAAGGACGTCGTTCGAACGGGAGGGGGGGAAAGTCGTACGCGAGGTGACTGCGATCGCTCTCTTCGTGGCGAGGCACCGTGACGGGCACGTCCCCGGTGGAACGGGGAGAGAACCGAGACTGGCGATCGCGGATGCGCGCGCCTTTGTCGCGTGCGTCCAATTCGAACGCGCTCTTCGATTTTCTGTAAACGAACGCCGAGGAGGACTGGTTCGTCTTCCCCAGCGGGGGAGGCTCGCACCAGTCATCATCGCTTCGCAACGGCGTCCCATTGTTCCAAATGAATTCCNGTCCCATTGTTCCAAATGAATTCCACGGACGTTCCGTCGCCGTAGAGCAGTGCGCCGCGTCCGTGGGGCTGTATGAGCGCGTTGACCTCCCCCGAGTATTCGGCGTGGAGTCCGTGATGGTCCATCCACGGGAGGTTCATGACTTTCGTTATTGGCTTGGCGCGCGATGTCGTCGGCGTCGTTGCCGATCGTTCGTTGCCCGATTTGTTGGCAAAGTGAACTTTTCGGGCGGGAAAGCCGGACGAATCTTTCAGGGAAGAGTCCACGCTAGCGCCTCTCCTGAGAGGACCGGAATCTTTCAGGGAAGAGCCCACGCTCGCGCCTCTCCTGAGAAAGGGATCGGGATGATGAGTCTTGTCGGAATCATCGCTGGACACACGGACCGGGAAATCGGAGGAAGCAGATTTCGCGACGGCGCTCGGTTGCTTGTCCCGCACGAGCTCCTTCAACAGTTCCAAGGGGATAACTCTATCCCCGCTGATGCTGCTGCTGCTGCTGCTGTTATTCCAGGACTCATTGGAGGAATGCGGCCGCGCAGAGCAATGAGCGTTGTGACGCGGCCGATTTAGATCCCATGATTCGTTCATGTTGTTCTCCCGATCGGATTGAGGCTGATGCGACAGCCTGCGTTCGCTGCGAGGACGGACGCCTCGGTGGTCGTGGTGGTGTCGATCGTGGCCGTCGTCATGAACCGTGGCGCGTCGACGCTGCTGCCATGGTGTTGCCTTCGAACCACGGCTCTCCGCTATCGACACCGAGATGGAACACTCGTCGAAAAAATGGGAGAGGTAGGCGGAGGCCCACTCGCTGCTCGACGATTTGGTCATGCGGCAGGCGTCGTCGTCGGCGCCGTTGACGTTGACGTCGACGGATGGAGTCGCACGGTGGTCGGAAAGCTTGTGCGATATGGGCGACATGACCACCATGATCAGTTATCTTGTTGGTCTGCA
>JALLOY010001597.1:0-15946 GCA_036939835.1 Thalassiosira delicatula
ATTCTACGAACGTCAGGCAGCACAATCATGCGCTGCGTGACTCAACAAAACCTGTCTCCGATAGACCCGGTACGAACCACACCTTGTAATCGAGCGGGAACTTGGGCTATCGGAATGACGAGTCCAGATCGGTTCCCTAGCTTGAGGCAGATCGCGATGCAGACACGAAACTCATTCGCCGCGCGAACGAACACAGATTGTGCGTTCCTGCTGACTTTGACGTTGTGCGGACTCCTTGCGGGCTGCCTGGGTTCGGGAGATGCTGATACGTCGCCAGTTCCCGGCTCACTGGGCGAGTTGGCGACGCTAGAGGGTGTCGATGCTGATACCCTTCGAAAGTCCACATCGGGCACCCTTCAACTTCAAGAGGGACTGGCAAGACTCACTCTCGACTTGAGCGGTCTAGACGTCGCGGAAGTCAAGATCGACGAGGAAACACTGGAACTCACGAGTGAGCTGCTTGAGGTGTGGCTAGGGCTAACGCCCGGCGAACAGTCATTGGATGTGTTCGTGAAGCTCACGGACGGGACAGAACTCCGAATGGTCGAGGAGATGCTCGTCGCACCGGTAGGTATGCCGTCGCGGATAGAATTGGCCACTTCAACCACCTTCCGGGTAGGCGAGCGCGCGATGCCCGTTTGGCACGGCACGTGGGGGAAGGCACGGAGTTCATGTGGACTTCGGACGCTGACTTGTTCTTAGAAACGAGCTGCGACTTCTCAACGCTCACACCGACCTTCGAGCTTCGGGATGAGCTCCTGATCGCGTCCGCCCCTGGGGAGGCGGAACTCGTCTGCATGTTCGGGACGGCGGAGCGCCGGGTCGTTCTACAGGTGTTGGAGCACTCGACGCCGAGTTACTTTCTCGTGCTGCAACCGTCGGTCGAAGAAGCTGGCGTACCATTCCCAGCTAGTTGCGAGCCCGTCGCCCCGGACGACGGGGCGGAGCATGTTGATCCGCGTGTAGTGACTGCCGCCGATTGGAGCGTCAGCGACGGCCTTCTGACCATCAACTCGCCCGGCTATCACGAAGTCGATTGTGGCGAGTTCACCGCCGGCGATTCGCCGGTGGGGGTGCTAGTAGTGCCGACAGCGATAGTGGCGGCCGGCGTGCACGCATACGGGCCCCCCGACTTCGCTCGAGTATTCGATCCGATCGCGTTGGGAATCTGGGCCTACGACGAACACGGCGCCGACCTGTCGACGCACGGTGCGGCCTATCGGTTGTGGCTCGACGACGGCACCGGCGAATCCTTGGCGGATCCCACCGAATTCGCACTGGAGTGGTCGTACAATGGCAATGGCGCCCAGCTGACCCCTTTGGTAGAGGGAACGTGGATAGTGGAAGGGGTGCCCTTGGGATTGCAGCCGGGCGCTGGATGGTCTGTTCCGCCTGTAGCACCAACGGGTGGCGACACGCCTAGCGCCTCGGATGCGCAATTGCCGTGGTGGGACGACCCGAGCGGGCCCACGGGCGGAGAAGGTCCCCCTCGTAAGACTCTCCCGATCGTCGTCGCTCCCGAAGATCCAGTGGACGAGCTGATTCCGGCGGAACCCGAGGGTGGCCAGTTTTTGGGGAACCCCGTGGTACCAGTTGTGCCGCTGTGTGTGTCGCCGCTGCCGTCAAGCTTGGTAGTCCGAGAAGCGAGCAACGCGCCCCACGAGGTGGAGTTTGAACATCGAGTCGAGTTTGGTCAGGTGTTCCGAGTCCTCAACGTCTCCTTGGACGGCGTCGATCTCCCGCTAATCGCTTCGAGCGAAGCGCCGCCGGCGACTGGTCTGGGTTGGGCGACCTGGTCGAACATCGACGATTCCACACTCCGCGGGGCAGTGATTTCCGGGGCCGTGACACCGGCAGCGCTCGTTCCGACGCTGATTACTATAGAGTATGAGCACGAGGTGCGGGACAGCGAAGGCCAGTTCGCTGGGCGGGACGTCTCCAAATTCAGTTGTTCGTTCCAAGTTGCAACTCAGGGTCAGCGTATCTCTGCATCCGGCTCGGGCGGGCCCGAGCGATTGCCGGTCGTCCAACGTTCAGTCCCCGGCGACGCGCTGGATGCGGCCGACAGAAGTTCAGTGGGCTGGCTTGCCGATGTCGTGAGAACGGTTGTGAGTCTAACACAGGCTGAACTGGCGCGGCTGCTGGACGCCTTCAGAGAAGAAACGACTGAATCGCCTACGAGGGAGCGCATCGTGCGGCGCATGTCGGACGCTGGAGTCGCATGGCGAGAGATTAGTAGATTGGAAGCGGAAGGAAACCCAGAAATCGCGCTTTATCCGGTTGGCTCGAACACGATCGTCCTTGAACTGGTGTTGGACCGGCTGAGTGTCACCGCTGCGGAAAGGGTCCGAAAGGTTGACGTGCTCCTCAACGTTGTTGGGTTAACCTGTACCTTGATGCCCACGCCGATCTTGAGAGCGGCATGTTTCGGTCGAGTCCTGAAGGCGCATAGATTCGGGGAGACATCGGTTGACGCAACGTCGGTCATCTTGCGACGCGCGCTAGTGTTCGGCATTGATGAGAACAGCGGCTTGCTGGAGGTCGACGCGGCTCCGCGTGCGCCCCGCTGTCCGTGTCCATTGGATGGCAGCATCTCGCAGTGCGGACCTCTGTCATGCGAGGGTATCTGGTTTCACGACCGCGTCTCGGCTGACTTCGAAAATTGGGAGTACTCGAACTGGGTGAGCAACGTCTGGCGCGAGAAGTCTAGGAAGAGGATGCGAGCGCAGTTGTTGATCGAACTAGAAGAATTCGCATTGATGGACAGCCTCGCATCCGAAACCGAAGAGCTTCTCCAGGGAATGGCCTGGGCTCACGGATGCCCGATCACCGGATGCGACAGTTCTCGAGGTCGATCAGAGTATCCCATTGATGAGTGGCTGCCAGCGGACTTCGTGCCTCGCCTGCCGTCAACCGCAGCCGTAACCAGTACTCACACCGTCGACGTTCCACAGCTTCTGGAGGGACATTCTCGCGTCGGATTTCACGCGCTCATTGAGACCGCAGCCACCCCGGACTCGCTCGAAGCGCAGCCTGCCGCGGTCGTGACCCATCCTATCGTAGTCACGGACACGGTCATCCCGCCGCCGCCAGACGTCTTGCCGGAGCAGTACGTTGAACATTGGGGCCAACGCGCGAACCAGATTGCGAACCGACTCTGGCGCGTTGGTGCATTCGAGAGGATCGTGCCGAGTGAACCCATCGCGACCACTTCGATTGCGTCAACGGAGCCCAACGAGCTGCCAGTATTGCGCGACCTGATGCTGGAGATTTCGGCGCTTTCGCCCCCGTGGTTTGACGGGGAGGTCTGGCACTCGGGTCACCTACGCGCCGACGTCATTCTCGGTGGGCCGCTCGGAGTTGACCCAATTCGGGTCGGTCACATGGACTACACAAGCACGTCCATTGTGTATCCGGACCCAACGTTCCCAGCTGCGTCTCCCTCCGAGTGGACACCAGAGGTACGCGACTATGCTGGCCTGTTGGTTCCGGGCCTCAGCTGGCTCACCAGGTTCGGCGAGGTTGAACTGGAACTAGAGGAGGCACTCAGAACCCAATTGGTCCGAGAGTTCTTTGACGCGGCCGCAGTCGAAATGTCGTCTCCAACCGGACCCAGAAACAGGCTGTCGCCGATTCAGCCGGGCTTGTTCGTGCAAGGTGGGAGCGACTTGGCGTTTAAGGTCTTGTACGACGAGTACGCTTCCGAATTCGGCGGTGACCGCGCGGCCGTTGGTGCTGCGATCCGGCAGACCATCGATGTGTTTGCCCGACACGCAATTCAGTACGTGCACGCCGCCGCGGTTGAGTCTACGCCGGCCAGGGCCGAGACATTCAACCTAGCTTCCGAAGCCGCTCGGCAGCCCGGCTACCGAGCTTGGCATGGCGCGAACGTCGGTTTGTTCGCCCCGTACTGCCACCAGTTCGTCGCCTCAGCCGCCGGAGTTACGGTCGGTTCGAGCACTATCGAGGCGCCAGATATGGCGGCCATCCGAACGGCGTTCGGACTAACAGATACGCAGTGTCTCTGTGGATGGAGCCCGAACGCAGACTGCGCCCCATTCGAGTCCCTTCAGTGCGTGAACGATGTCTGCCTTGTGGATCTGCGTTGCCGCCAGTTCCCGCAGGACTGCACCGAGACTCCCGATGACGAGTGCTGCGACCCCGAACGGATTGCGCGAATGCAGCAGTGCTCGGAGACGAGCTTCTCGGTAGATCCGAATGCGTTCAGTGCGTCGAACGTCGCTCTCGGCAGTGCGCTTCGCGCCGCTGCTCCGCTGTGCGGAGATGGAACGTGAACCTCAGACGCGTGTGGCCGCCGCTCCTCGCATGCGTCGTGGGGTGTGTAGAATTCCCCTCAGATCCGAACGGAGGAGCCAGAAGGGATCGTGACGCGGGACTGGTCCACCGAGAGGTCGCGCCGCCGAACTGGGCCGCCATTGGTTCAGAAGTGGTGATCGAGGGAGCGACGTTCGGTCGCTACATGCCGTCAACGGGGGTTCGTTGTGTAACGCTCACCTACGAGTACGCCATCATGCGTACCGAACTGACCCACTTTGAGGCCGGTCGCCTGCTCGGCTGCGACACCCGGGACGAATCGCGAGAGATTGGTGCGTGTCCGATCTCGAGAATCCGCTTTGACGAGGCGCTGTGGCTAGCGAACGCACTTTCGCGCGAAGCCGGACTGACAGAGTGCTACCAGCTCACCGGCTGCGAGGTTGGAATCACGTCGGAGCTCCTCAGCGCCTCAGGCTGTGACCCTGCGGCTGCTCCACAGGACACGGTGCTCGACCGTTCGATGGACACGGAGTTTCGCTGCGACGCGCTCACGTTCTCAGTGCCGCCGACGAGCTGCAACGGCTACAGAGTGCCAACTGCATCTGAATGGACGTATGCGGCCTTCGGCGGAGAGAACATGGAGTCGTCTTGCGACT
This sequence comes from Thalassiosira delicatula, assembly GCA_036939835.1. Lineage (NCBI taxonomy): Eukaryota > Bacillariophyta > Thalassiosirophyceae > Thalassiosirales > Thalassiosiraceae > Thalassiosira > Thalassiosira delicatula. The sequence goes on from JALLOY010001597.1 coordinate 4,932, forward strand.
GGTCTGCGATGGAGACGGGCTCAACATGTCCGGACGACTTCGTCGTAGACGAGCGTTCGTTAGGGCCATGTCAGACGACATCCGACTTTGCTGGCAGCAAGCTTCCCAATCTATTCGGCCTGTACGACATGGTCGGTAACGTGCCGGAAATCGTCGCGACTGACGCGGGTTGGCGTGCAGAATTGGAAGGCGAACAGGAGCTCATTGGTTGTCTGGTCGATCCCGCGCCGAGGCTACACTTGAGCGGATACGTGGCGCTGTTTGGGGGAGGCTTGGGCACGGAGTCGCTGTTCCCACCCTTAGAGGGAGTAACGTACCCGCCTTTCTCAGCAGTTTGGGGAGGGGGCGAGGCTTACGCTACTAACGACTTCCTTGCCGGTGTTCGATTCGTCAGAACTTTGCCACAGTTCGTGTACGTGGAGTGAGGACGACTCCCCTAGTGGCGGCCCTCCTGGCGGGTTCCGTGGTTTGCGGATGCGCTGACGGTTCGCGTGCCGAGTCACCCGTTCGCTGCGCGCCGCAGACAGAAGTCGCCGCGTCATCTTGGGTGCTCGTCCCCGCTGGTCGATTGGACGCACGCCCCATCACGGACAATGTGCGTGCGGCCGAACAGTGCGCCGGATGGACCGAGTTTGCGAGCCTCGCGAATCCGCAGCAGAGATCGACGCAGTTTCAGGACGTAGTCATCACGCGTCCATTCTGGATGATGGCCTCTGAAATCACGGTCAACCAGATGTGGGCGCTGTACGGTCAGATTCCTGTCGAGAGCTTCAATTGTCCAACCTGCCCATACACCGTCGTGTCGCTGCCGGACGCTTTGCGCTTGGCCAATGACGTGTCGGCGCGAGAAGGGCTTACTCCTTGTTACGACGACACTAGTTCGATTTGTGTCGACGATGACACGCCGGATTGTGAGCTGGTGCGGTACGATTCTAACTGCACTGGGTACCGACTGCCCACCAGCGCGGAGTGGGAACACGCTGCCGCCCTGGCTGGGCTTCCGCCCCTGTGCAGCGGGCACGAGTGCGACGACGTTGCCTCGAACTGGGCTCTCGGTTCGGAATTCGGCGGTTGGGGCGGAGCTGGACCTCCGCCGGTTGGCTGGGCCTGCGCGGACGAACTTGGCTTGTTCGACATGCTAGGCGGCGCATCGGAGCACGTCTGGCCGTCCACCGCCGCTGGCTCATCCGTACCGATCTCGCTCGCAGACCCCGCGCTTTCGGTCTTTCGGAGTCTAGATTGGAAGTCCAACGCGCTCTACCGGCGTCACCGGACCCGGCGTAGCTCGCCTTGTGCGGGACGGAGCATCGAATCTGTCTCCGGCCCCGGGCGAGATTATGCGCTGGGAGTCAGACTGGTTAGGACCGCATTCGATGACGAACCGCCGACTCCGAATTGGCATCAACTTTCACCGTAAGGGCTCGGCGCCGGCGCCACAGCTCGGCGCCTCGCAGGCGACGCTGCAGTGATTCGCGGCGTCGAGATTCAGCGTACCGTTGTCGCACTCCTCTTCGTCCGGGTACCAGACGCCGTCGCCGCAGCGCGCGCGCTCACACGTGTTGCGACAGGCGTCATCGTCGAAGTCGTTTGCGTCGTCGCACTCTTCGACTAGGTCGGGCACGCCGTCACCGCAGCGGGGGAGCAGGCACCCGGCGCGACAATCGTCGGTCAGCACGTCATTACCATCGTCGCACTCTTCACCCGGCTCGAGCAGCCCGTTCCCGCAGAACGGTAGGCGACAGTCGGCGTCACATAGCGTGGCGGGAGACCCGTTCGCGGGGCCATCATCGCACTCTTCACCGGGTTCAATTTCGCCGTTGCCGCAGACGGGAAGGCGACAGTCCGAGCGGCAGCTTCCGATGGGGCTGCCATTCCGCGCGCCATCATCGCACTCCTCCGCTTCGAAGCGCTCGGTGATCTGGACGTCGTCAATCCAGACGTGTTCGTCAGGCTCGAGTGCGGCTGTCCACGTGAGGGTAACACGACCGAGCTCGGCGAGATCCACACGGACGTCGACCCAGCCGCCGATGTGTTCCTCAGTGTACACCGTCTCTGGGGCAGGCCCGACGTAGCGTCGCGTAAGGGTGAGCCGCCGAGGCGCACGCGCATGTACTGCGAGCCGAAAGGAGACGCTTCGTTGCACGGCGCTTGGCCGCAGCGGGAACCCCGCGTCCGAGTCGCCTCCGCCGGGCCGATTCGACATGACGAGCGCGTAGCCGCCACCGTCAGCCCGGCGGCCCGTTGTCAGGAAACCACCAAAGACCGAGTCTCGGTGATCACGGTTTTCAAAGTCGAGCTGCTGCACGACCGTCTCGGTTGCGCCGCCGACCAGTCCGTCGCCACAGCGGGCGGTGACGCAGGTGTTGCGACACCCGTCGGTGTCGATGTCGTTTCCGTCATCGCACTGCTCGAAGTGGTCGACGCGCCCGTTGCCGCAGACCGGGTCGGGAAAAACGCCGTAGGACACATCGACTTCGCCGAAGTCGACCGGCCACACGCCGATGACGCTCGCGTCGGCATCGACACGCCCGTCTGCGTCCACAACGTCCTGCAATCACCGCTCGACGCCCCCCCAGCATCATCGAGCGGCGACGGAGGGGCTGGGCCACTCTCGCACCCGCCGAGCAGCGCAACAAGAGCACAGACCACCGCCAGCACGGGCGTCGCTCGTCCGTAAGGTCTTAGTGTGTGCGATTGTTCTGCCACGTTACCCCGGGCTGCGATTGCGAGTTCGTGTGAGAGTCGCATCGTACCATGTCTGACGGTGCGCGCAGGGGTGACATTTCTGTCCGGCAGACGTGGGCGCACGTGTGGCCGAGCAGGCGCGCTTCGATCAGTCGCACAGCGGCTGCTCGGCCGCTTCGACCACGCGCACGTTGCGCAGGTGCAGCTCTGCGACGTTCTCCCGGTCGAACTCGATCGCCGTGAAGATCACGGCGCGCTCGGAATCGATGCCGCGCGGGAAGGTCACCGGGTAGGAGAGAGTCTGCCACGCGTCACTAGCGGGCAACGCGCGCGTGTCATCGCCCGCCTCGACCTGAAAGCGCTCCGTCGCTGCGTTTCGCGTGCGGTACTCGAAGCTCAGCTCAAAGGTGCCAGCCACGCCGACGAAGTGAACCAACTCTGTCTCCTGGACGAACTCGCTCGTGCGCAGGTCGCGGTAGCCGCTTCGCGACTCGGCGTCGAAACCGAACCCAAAGCGGCCGCCAGCGAGGGTGTCGTGCTCATTACACGCCGTCATAGGCCATACACGCTCGGCTACGCCCGTCACGGAGCCGTCGGACGACGTGCCACACACGTCCAGCGTGCAGTCCTCTGCGCAGCCAACCTGTCCTGCTCGGGCTGGGTCGCACTCTTCCCACCACTCCTGGAAACCGTTGCCACATCGTGTGTCGTCTCTCTCCTGTGGCTCGAGTCGCCGTCCCCCACAATCGAAGGTCCAGCGATCGCTGGCGATACTGCACTGACAAGTGCAGCCGACGTCATGTCGCTCACACGCTTCGTTCGGGTCCAGCACCCAGTCTCCGCAACGTGACGCAGTGCAGTCCGGGTAGCAGCCGTCGATACCCCAGTCGTCTGATCGCTGCCACTCATCGGAGCCTTCATCGCACTCTTCGTTGTGGTTGACGACGCCGTCGCCGCAGAATCCCAGCACGCAGTTGTTTGGGCAAGCGTCCTCGTCATCGAGGTTTCCATCATCGCAGTCTTCACCATCATCGACGACCCCATCACCACATTTGGGCAGCACGCACCCGATCCGGCACACATTCGGTCGCGTGTTTGAGTTGTTGACGCCGTCATCGCAAGGCTCGTCGCCGTCGACCACCGCATCACCGCATTGGGCAAAGGTACAGTCGATCGTGCATGACGCTTCCTGTACCGCCGCGCCCGGGTCGCACTGCTCCGACGGGTCTACAATCCCGTCGCCGCAGCGTGGCTCTGTGCAGTCGGGGCGACAGAGGCCAGGGCCTCCATCGTTCGTGCCATCGTCGCACTCCTCCGCGCGCTGTCCTTCGCAAACAAGTTCCGTGAGGATGGGCAAGAGCGACACTCGGGGTGTCGCTTCCGCCTGAAACACACATCCAGCATCGCCGCACTCCCAGTCGGATAGGCGGACGAGCACACCCGCGGGATCTGTGTATCTGGCGGCAACGGCCCGGAAATGGCCCAGCGTTTGGCACACGCCGTGCTCCGGCGCGTACGGGTCGTTGATGCCACAGGGCTCGCCGCACAAGCACAGCGTGTCTTCCGCACCGCCTCCGATCGCTTGCTCCGTCCCGTACACATTCACCCCAGGCGAGTGTATAGTCCACGTGAACGGCATTGCGTTCGTTTCGCCATCGCCACACCCCCCTAGTGGGCAAGGCGTGCTGCAGCCGCTTGCGATCGAGGCATCCCCCAGATCGCAACGCTCCCCGGTGCTGAGCAGGCCGTCACCACAACGAGGCGGCGCGCAGAGGGACGTGCATCGATCGCGCTCACTCGTGTTGCCGTCGTCGCACGCTTCGCCTTCGTCGAGCAATCCGTCGCCGCACGCAGGTCGGCGACACGTCGTTCGGCACCCGTCATCCTCGTCGTCGTTGCCATCATCGCACTCTTCACCGTAGTCGATGATACCGTTCCCACAGAACGGCACCTCGCACGTCACACTACAGTGATTCGGCGCGTCGAGATTCAGCGTACCGTTGTCGCATTCTTCGACCCCGGTCTCGATCACCCCATCACCGCAATCGCTCGCCACGCACGTGGTCAAACACTCATCGTCATCCTCTGTGTTTCCGTCATCGCACTCCTCGCCGGGGTCAACGATTGCGTCGCCACAGCGCGGCGGCACACATCCTGCGCGGCACCCATCATCGAGCACGTAGTTTCCGTCATCGCACACCTCACCCGGCTCAAGAACGCCGTTGCCACAGGCTGGGCGGGTACAGTCGGCGAGACAACTCGCGCGATCACCCCAGCGGCCGCCGTCACATTCCTCTGCGGGAGTGCTCTGCCGGATGACGATATCGTCGACCCAAAGCTCTTCTCCAAGCTCCAGTTCGGCGCGCCATTCGAATCGAACCCAGCCCTCCGCGGGCACCTCGAAGGTGACGCGCTGCCAAACGCCCACCGTGGTCGATGTATGCAGCACTTCATTCGGCACGTCGCCGCCGCGGTCAGCAAGAAAGTCCAAGCGCCGCGGCTCTCGCGCGTGGATAGCGAAGCGAAAGGAGCCCGTCTGCTCCGGCCCACGAGGGAAGTTGCCAATCGTCAGTATCGTGCTGTCCGAGATGTCGATCGGGCGCGCCACTAGAGCATGATTCTCCTCGCCATGCACTTTGCCAATCGATAGGGCGGGCCAGTAGAAGTCGTGCAGCTGTTCCGCAGACTCGAAGGTGAACGCCACCACCGTTGCGACGGCGGCGTTCTGCGTCACACCATCGCCGCAAGACGCGACCCTGCATGTCGACAAGCACCCATCCGTTTCGACGTCGTTCGCGTCGTCGCACTCCTCGAACCCGCCGATCCGGCCATCTCCACAGCCCCTCGGCACCCCACGCGCCGGCGCGGAGTCGGCGTCGCCAATTCCCTCTTCCCACGAATAATCGGAGGCCGCTTCTCCGGAGTCTCGCCACGCATCGACGGCGGCATCCCTGGTGCCAGACGCATCGGAGAGGCCGCGCGTATCACGGCCGCCGTCGAAGGTGCCATTCTGCGCCCGGGCGTCGTTGCCCGCGTCCACCGGCTCAGGGGCACTCGGTGCCTCGCCGCTGGAGCAGGCTGTGAAAGCCCCTGTTAGGGAGAACACCACGGCGACAACAAGGGACCGGCATCTGACGGTGGACTCGGAATTCAATCGCATGCGCACTCCTGCCCGGGGACCTCCACCACGGAGACGTTCCGAAGATGCAGCTCCGGTGTGCGAGCATCGCTCGCGTCAGGAGAAGAGATCGTAAACGTCACCGAACGCTCCGGCGACGACTCCACCCCGACCCTCACGACGGCGGATATCGTCCGCCAATCGGGTGAAGCGTCGAGCGCAACGCCCTCTCCGGAAGCCGCGTAGGTCAGCGTGTCACCGAGCAGAACGTCACGCGTTCGGTAGTCGAAGGTGAGCACAAAGGCTCCGACCGTGCCCACGAAGTGGGACACACGGTCGCTCGGCGCCTCTGCCGTCGCGCGTATGGCCATATACGCATCCAGCGTTGCATCGTCGAAGACGAATCCGCCGCCATTGATCGTGCCGTCGTTGAAACAGTTCGTCATCGGCCACGTTCTCTCCGGCACGCTAATGAGGGAACGGTCGATGCAGAATTCGCACGTGTTCAGGTAGCAGTCCCATGAGGCGCATTGCGCCTCGCCGGGCGTACCCGTATCGCACTCCTCCCACCCTTCTACGATGCCATCGCCGCACTCTGGCTCACCGTCGTCGCAGTAGTAGTAACCGTTGCAGTCGTAGCAGGTCGACAGCACGTCCCGCAGGTAGCAGTCGCAGCCACAGCCGTTCTGATGCGGCTCGCATTCCTCGTTAGGGTCGACGTTGCCGTCTCCACATGTCGTCAGCGTGCATTCTGCCGTACAGCCCGTTACGTCGTCGTCCCATTCCCACGGGCGCCAGGGCATGGCGGGGTCGCACTCCTCCCGGGTGTTGAGTTCACCATCGCCGCAATCGCCCCAGATACAGTCGTTCGGGCACGCGTCATCATCGACGTCGTTGGCGTCATCACAGTCTTCACCCCAATCAACAACACCATCGCCACAGGTCCTGCGACGGCACCCCACGCGACAGGCGTTTGGTCGCGAGTCGGAGTTGTTGACGCCGTTGTCGCAATGCTCCTCGCCTTCCCATACGCCATTGCCGCAGACAGGCAGCCGACAGTCGGGGGTGCATTGCTCTCGAGGTCCATCGCACTCTTCGCCGGGGTCGACCACGCCATCGCCGCAGCGTGGCAACGTGCAGTCTGCGCGGCAGCCACCGGGCGTATCACCGTTGGCGCTGCCCTCATCACACTGCTCGATCTCAACGCCTTCGCATGTGAGTGACGCAAGCAAGGGGACGCGCGGGTAGCGAGTTGCCGTGGTGTTGCCGAACTCGCAAGCACCATGAGAGCACGCCCACTGATCGAGGTGATACGCCGTGCCCACCTGACCGGAGTAGCGCGCAGCTAAGGCGCGATCGAAGCCGAGGGTCTGACACACCCCGTTCTCCGGTGCATCGGGGTCAGCGATTCCGCACGAGTCCTCACAGACGCAGCTATGCTCTACACCACCGATCGCGTACTCCCGGTCGGTGCCCTCGGCAGGCAGCCGCGGCTCGGAGATCACCCAGGATCGGATTCGCCCCCCGCGCACGCCGTCGCCACAGACTCCGATGTCACAAGGCAGCGCACACGCCGAGGCGACCGAGGCCTCACCCACATCACAGATCTCGTCTCCGCTCAGTATGCCGTCGCCGCAACGAGGAGGCGCGCACGCGCTCGTACAGCCGTCGGACTCGTCTGTGTTTGCATCGTCGCACGACTCGCCTGGATCGAGGAAGCCGTCGCCGCAGATCGGCCAACGACAGGTCGGTTGGCATCCGTCGCCGCCGGTGTCGTTCCCGTCATCACACGACTCCCCGGCGTCGAGATGTCCGTTTCCACACCAGGGCCGCCGGCAGTCTAGGCTGCATTGGTTTGGGGCGTCTGCGTTGAGCGCGCCATTGTCGCATTCCTCCGTCTCCCTATTCCACAACCCGTCGCCGCAGACCGTGGAGCGACACTCCGTGGTGCACCCGTTCGTGTTGGAGATATCTCCATCATCGCACTCTTCGCCCGGGTCGGCGATTCCATCCCCGCAGTAGGGTAGCCGGCAGCCCAGTCGGCACTCGTCGTCGAAGATGTAGTTGCCGTCGTCGCACTCCTCGCCGTTATTGAGAACGCCGTTTCCACACGCTGGGCGTGTGCAATCCGTCAGACATGTCGGTGAGGTGTCGCTATTCTCACGTCCCTCATCACACTCCTCCGGCTGCAGTCGACGCCGCACAACGATGTCGTCGATCCACATTTGTTCGTCTTCTTGCAAGCCTGCGATCCAGCGCAGTTGCACGCCGTCACCGCCCTCCACCTCTGCGCTGAGTTGGGCCCAGTCACCGACATGCTGCTGGCTGATCACCCTTTCGTCTCCGTTGGCGTCCCGCACGTAGAGGGCAAACCACCGGGGCCCTCTCGCGTGAATGGCGAGGTCGAAGGAGACGACGCGGTCTCTTGAGGAGTAGGGCAGGATGACCGAAGCTATCGCGTCCAGTCGTCCCCAACCCTCGCGCCACGCGACGAGCGAGTAGCCTTCGCCGTCTTCTCGTTGCCCATGTTGACGCTCATATCCCCCAAATCGGCTCAGGTCGTCCGGGTCCTCAAAGTCAAGAACCCACTCAACGGGCAGCGGGTCCGCTTGCACGACGCCGTCGCCGCAGGAGGGGAAGCGGCAATCGCTGCCGCAACCGTCAGTCTCCTCATCATTCCCATCATCGCAGTCTTCGAAGCCTTCGATTCGCCCGTTCCCACAAACCCACTCCTGTAGCTCGGGTTCTGGTGGGTCGAGGCCGACCTCCCCGAAGTTCGTCGGCCATACACCAAGTATGCGCGCAGAGGGGACATCGACTCCGCTTCCGACGTCGCTGCCGGCGTCCAGCACAACGCGTACGTCGAGTGACGTGTCGGGACGATCATTGTAGGGCGCGGGGGTGTCGAAACCGGCGTCTGACGCGGGGCCGGCATCTGTGACGGCGTCTGGGCTCGGGCAGCCGGCGAGGACGAGGCCGCAGAGCGAGATCATTGCCGTAGCGGCGGCCCACTTGGGTCGTTCGCGTTGTTCGTTTTGTCGATGAACCACGTGGCCCCCTAGTGCGCGGTGGTTGCTTCACGGGGAAGTGTACTCACCAAAGCGGTCGAGGGTGGGGTGACGCTAGCGTCACCACTCGCACGCACACTCTTGGCCCGGCACTTCTTCGACCCGAACGTTGCGAAGGTGGAGCTCGACGGCGTCGCTCTCGGAGGTGTCGGACGCGCCAACGCGGAACGTGACGCTGCGGTCCCTAACTTCCGTGAGGTTGACCCTGGCCGTGACCGTTCGCCACTCATCGGACGCGGAGAGATCGACGGGCTCTCTAATCGTGCCGAACGTCGCGTGGTCATCCGGCTGCAAGTTCACCGTGCGATAGTCAAACGACAGGTCGAACTCCCCTGTTGTGCCGACGAAGTGCGAGACCCGATCCCAGCGAGTCGCCGTCGTGGCGCGGAGCGTTCGATAGCCGCGTTGGGTCACCGGGTCGAAACCGAAGCTGCCGCCCGTGACGGTCGGGTCATCTCGGCATGTCGCCGCTGACCACGTGCGCTGGGGCACGCTGATCTCGGACCGGTCTGGGCAGCTCCACTCGCAGGTGATGAGGTCGCACCACTCGTCACATTGCGCCTCTCCCGGCATCGCGGGGTCACACGCTTCGTCCCAATCCACAACGCCGTCGCCGCAGCGGTCATCATCGTCCCAGCGCCGGCACAGGTAGTTGTCGGAGCAGTCATAACAGCTCCACGTTGGATCCGCGAAGGTGCAGTCGCACTCGCACCCGTACTCCTCGACCTCACAGTCTTCGTTCGGGTCCACGGCCCCATTGCCGCAGTAGGTGAACATACAACTCGCGTCACATCCGGTCATCTCACCCTCGCGCAGCGCGCCCCACTCCGTAAGACCGAGATCGCACTCTTCGTACCGGTCTACAACGCCGTCACCGCATTCGCCAAACACGCAGTCGTTCGGGCATGTGTCGTCATCGATGCTATTGCCGTCGTCGCAGTCCTCCGGCGCGTCGTGCACGCCGTCCCCACACCCAGGCGTCATACAGGTGGTGCGGCAGGCGCCGGCGCGAGTGTCCGAGTTGTTCACGCCATCGTCGCACTGCTCGGTGCCCTCCACTACACCATCTCCGCACACCGCCAGTGTGCAGTCTGCCCTACACTCCGGTGAACCGTCGCAGGCTTCGCCAGGGTCGACGATGCCGTCGCCGCACGTGGGCGCGTCACAGGTCGCGCGACATGCGCCCGGCGCCGATCCATTCTCTGGCCCGTCGTCGCACTCTTCTAACACGACGCCTTCACAGGTGATCGACAGCAGGCCGTACCCGCCCCGCGAGACAAACATCGCGTCGCTCGATAGCTCGCATGCCTCGCCTTCGCAGTGCCAATCCGCGACACGCAGAGTGGGGAACGAGAAATAGTGAAAGTCAGCACTGTATCGTGCATCAACGGCGCGGAGGTATCCGAGCGCTTGGCACACGCCGTGCTCCGGCGCTTCTGTCCCCGTTACAGCGCACCCCTCTTGGCACGCGCAGGTATCTCTCGACCCGACGACCCGCAGTTCTTCGCCATCGTGTGTCACTCGGGGGTCTGCAATCGTAATGGGTTCGACCGTTGTGCCACGGATGCCGTCGCCGCACACGCCTAGGACACACGGCTCCGCACAGGCCGACACGATGGACGCATCTCCGACGTCGCACACCTCGTCGCCGCTCAGCAGGCCGTCGCCGCAGCGAGGGCGCATGCACAGGCTGGTGCAGCCGTCGAACTCGTCTGTGTTTCCATCGTCGCAGGACTCTTCTGCTTGCACGATCCCGTCGCCGCACCGCGGCAGCCGACAGCGTCCAGAACACCCGTCGCCGTCGAGCGTGTCGCCGTCGTCGCAGGCCTCCCCGGCGTCAACGAACCCGTCGCCACAGCTCGGCGCCTCGCAGGCGACGCTGCAGTGATTCGCGGCGTCGAGGTTCAGCGGGCCATTGTCGCACTCCTCTTCGTCGGGGTACCATACGTCGTCGCCGCAGCGCGCGCGCTCACACGTGTTGCGACAGGCGTCGTCGTCGACGCGATTCGCGTCGTCGCACGCTTCGCCCGGGTCGATCACGCCGTCACCGCAGCGGGGCAGCAAGCATCCGACCCGACAATCGTCGGTGAGCACGTCATTACCATCGTCGCACTCTTCACCCGGCTCGAGCAGCCCGTTCCCGC
>JALLOY010001627.1:0-12769 GCA_036939835.1 Thalassiosira delicatula
GCAACACGTTGTGGGAAAGTCCGGATTGGAGGAAGAAAGTATTTGGTTTGAAGTCTGTATCAAAGTATAATGTGCATTCATTCTTTTTCCAGCTGCTTGCGTCACAGATTATTGCGTTTAAATGGACTAATACACAGTCCGAAATGAAGTGTGTTATTCAGACTGACGATAAGAACACTGCTAAGTATTTGGATATAAATTCTTGGGATGGATTTCAATTCCGAAGTGCACGGCATGGCGCTGCAGCGGTTCATTTCAATGATGTACTAAATAGTTAATCCTAAATTGTTTTTACGACTCCTCACCGCAGTCTGCCACGACGGTACATAAATACTTTCATCCTGGATAACAACAGGTTTCCCTCCGCTGCTTTGTCCAATGTGGTTAATGATGCACTCTCTCACCATTGATTTTTCTCTGCGTTTTCGCAAACACTCTCCCCGTACTGCGAGAATATTTTTGTTGGATAATTTCATCACTCCCTCTATCCTCACATCCTCGCCAATCTTTGAATGCATTTTGTGCTTTGAAATCTTGCTTCGTTTCCCTGACCGTTGCGTGGCAGCCGACAAAGACTTCTCAATCGAACGCATTTCCGAAATGATGTCCTGCATATCAGAGTCCTCTAATTCCTTGGATGCATTCGCTACATCATCGATTGTACTCTCCTTGTCGATGCTCTCCTGATAACATTCCAAGAGTGTTTGAAGTATACTATCTGCGGAGGTAACGGGCGATTCTTTCATCCCCCTCTCCAATACATCTCTCTTCAATTCGGTGTTAATGTCGTCTTTCACTGACGACACATATGTCTTATCAAATTTTGTTCTGCAAGGACTCGTAATATGTGTTTTGAGTAATACAAGCACTTCGTATAGTAGTTGGAACCTGCTCGCCTTTGTATCTTGCTGTATACCACTGGTTCGTGAACTGCTTTCACATCAATCCAACACCAACATAGATGATCTGGTCTACAAAACCGGAAAGAGTCCGGGGTATTGGAAACTCGGAGAAAAATCTGTTTCCGTGCTCCAGGAATTCGTCCTGGGCAACACATCGTTTCCCTGTCAGAGCATGGTAGTGACGCACAACGCGATTGGTCCTGACCTCCTGCAAACGTGAGTAGGCGTTGTTGCGGTACAACGTCTCATTTTGACCAAGCGTGATCTCGACATACTTGCTCTGGCCCATTACTTCCCATACTGGCAGATGCTGGTTGTATCCATACTCAATTGAAATCGAATCCCCAATTCGATAAGCGTTGACAAATTCCAGATAATCATGTGACATTTCGAGGAAGACGCCGCAAGTAGAGATCCAATCGTCCTCACTCGCCTTTAGGTCCTTTAGGTATTGAACAAACCCGAGTGTAACAGCAGACAGATAGTCGGCATCAGATAAGGAGGAATCCGCTTCTGTTGATCCCCGCTCACTTATATACTGATGTGCGAAGAACCTGTACAACTTGTTGTGAACAAATGTAATCAGACGTGTCGCCTGGTAATAGCACAAGCTCGCGTCTGTATTGACTCGTTGCCAGCCCAGCAGCTCCTTAAACTGCTCCAAGAAACCTGTCCATGCATAGTTGTATATGGACTGAGCCATGTTAAGGCCAGTATGCCAGTCACCAGGGAGGTTCATGACCACCGTCAGAGCCTGAAGGAATAGTTCTGATTGCATGTTTGCAGATGAATAGGAGATTCGTCGGTTTTGCATGTCCCTTATGAACTTGTTAATATTTTCGATGGTCTTTGCATCTCCATAGAGATATATGCGCCTCTTTTCCCAGTCGTCAGCAAGTGTCCATGACCCATCGTCATTTTCGACCATGACTCCAGCTTGAAGCAGTAAGTCCACGGTTATTGCGCCGTATTCCTTTGATGCAGACTTGTCAATGCCGACAAGACCGATGTAGATCGACAGCGAGCATTCGTCGGCATGAGGATTCCATTTTGAAACAGTGAGCTCTTGGAATTTTGATGGCTTATTGAAAAGATGCTTTGCTTCTTCGTATGACACCTCGTTTGGAAGGCTGTGAGAGCATGCTTGTTGAACGACGTTGGGCACTGATCGAAGTATGTGTCCTTCTCCTGTGCACTGGGGAACGCACGTGACAACATTTTCATATGTGTTGCTGCTTCCCTCAGACGAATATATGATTGAACCCGCTGACCAGTGAATTCAGGCAACGTGCAAGTTTCAAAGTTGTCGTATTCAACGAAGAATGTTCCGCAATGTTCCATGTCTACAATCTCAAAAGCCGACATGCCAGTTGGAGAAGGAATTTCTTGGTCGAGTTGTGTGAAGCTTGCATGGAAGTGGTCGAACGTCGTGTCTTTGTACGGAATGACCTTGTGGGCACATTGGTGTGTGCCCTTGAAATAAGCACTAGAATGCTTCCCACGTTGGAGCTGCAACGTCAAGCCCTTTTGGTAGTTGTCATACGCCAGGATGAGTGCCCTGCAGGACTTGAACAACCGACACTGTTTGTGTCGATGAGTGTTATTCGTTTCCTCGCCCTNGTGTGTGCCCTTGAAATAAGCACTAGAATGCTTCCCACGTTGGAGCTGCAACGTCAAGCCCTTTTGGTAGTTGTCATACGCCAGGATGAGTGCCCTGCAGGACTTGAACAACCGACACTGTTTGTGTCGATGAGTGTTATTCGTTTCCTCGCCCTTCTTGTCATTGCCCATAATCTTTGCAAATAGTCTGCGCCTTGATGCGTTTGACACCGACATACCAAAGTACGCCATTGCAGATTCGGCACTCCGGCCGACTCCTCTTGCAAAGTTAGAAATATTCATAATCAATGCCCAATGCGAGAGAGCGCGCCTGTTTGCGATCCGCGCCATGGCAAGGAGCTCGAAGAACACAGAGTGCATTTTGTCGCTTTTCCGTGTTGCTTCTAGTCTGTCCCTCTTCGAGCCTTTCCGGGTGTTCTTTACGCCGCGTAGTTCACACAGCATATGCCAAAGCTCTCCGAAGACGTCGGGGGCTTCTCCAAGAAATTTCTCCATTGTCGTAGTAGTAATGATTGGTTGGGAGTGGTTGCTGAATTCAGAAAAGACGGAGGCAAACGAATCCCTACAGGCGTCATCGAAACGTTTCAAATAGTCAATGGTCTTCTTCGCAATGAACACGTTGCCCTCATAACGTTTCTCTTTCTGCTTTGCTTTCATTGCGAGGATTGATGCTTTGCGCGACAGGTATGCGTTGAAGAGGGATATGCATGCATTCACATCCCCCTCGAAATGGTCGTAGTAGCAAATGTAGAGATGATACAATGTCATCAGGCTTTTGGCATTGTGGAAGATGGCGTCAAACGATCTACTCGTCGTCATGGGAGGACCAAAAAACATGAAGGTCGATGGAAGCGAAATCACTTGATGCCAATTGAAGTTCTCGACGATAGAAGTACCAGCAAACTTGACCTGAAACTCTCCATGCCCCCTCTCGTAATCCGAACGGAAATGGTCCTCTTTGTACGAGGTATCTCCCCCGGTCACTCTATCGTTGTATCGTCGGTCGGAGATCGAACACTTTAGCTGGTAGTAATCCTGACCGGATATTCTGGAGGTCTCCAGACCTTGAGTTCTGTGAACGAGCTCCGCAGTTTTGCCAAAATAACTTTCGTCGTCGTCAACGCGCACAAGCAATAGTAATTTGCTGTTCAACGGTAGCATGAAAAGCTGTTCGAGGCAATACCTGTCCAGTCGGCGAGTCTGTGATACCTTGCAATTCGCCGTGTTCATATCAATGATCCACTCATTGTCCTCGGCAATACTTGAGCGCGTTGTGCGACCTGTGTCGTTGTCCATTTCTGTTGACCGTTTGGATTGTAATTTTCCCGCCTTCGTAAAGTGCCAGAAAATACTCTCTCTACGAGTCTTCAGTTCCCTTCTCATGACTGACTCGGATACGAAACCGGACCGAACGTCTGCCTCACAAAGCCAGCTGATGAATCCAGACTTTGGAACAAGTCCAATCATTGCCTTGGTTCTTTTTGTTCGTTGATTTGTTGGTACGGTGGGCGCTGGCGGCTGCGGCGGCGGGGGTTCGAAAGCGCTTGCAATGATGCTCGTTGGGGACGTATGGTGACGAGCAATCTCGGGCGGACCTGCGATAACACCAACCGCTTGTGCAACTGTCGACGCCATCGCGACGATCGGATCGCGTCGTGGAGATTGCGATAGGTTTACTCTTTTGTGAAGGGGAGACTGATCGAGGGATGGAAGACGAGGGGAAGCTTGCCGTTTGCTTGAGGGCACCACCAAGTTACGAGACGGAGAAGCCGCGATCGCCGCAACGATCCCATCATCGATAGAATAGTCTGCATCGAATAGATGAATCGCGGGATCACCATCGCGAGCCGACGGGGTGAGCGGAGGATTTATCGCATCGGAGATATTGACCGTCGATATCCACTCCGTGGAAGGGAGCGGGGACGCGTTCGCAGCGGCGTCGTCGGCCATGATTTGCGGAGACTATCCAAGGAGGATGTTGCCGCAGTAGTTGATTTGTTGTTCTTTGTATTTGCGTTGAATATTATTTGGGCGCCCACATCAGGATTCTTTCTCGCCGAAAGTTGGCCGGGCGCCAACAATGCTCAGCGATCTCAGGGGGTTAAATACCCGCAAAATCTCTGGACACAAAAAAAGGTATTTATATCCACTGAACTACAGGGTGGCGGGCGGGGTCACCAGCAAGGTCCGAATGTTTGCTCGTTTTAGCGGTATTCCTACACACATATTACTACAGATTATTACCAAACGTACAAAACAACATCGCCAAAATAAGCAAACACTCCGACCTACTCCGACCTTGCAGGTGGGACGTCGCTGGACGTGTGACCAGATATCGTAGAACAGAACAACTTGGGACCAATCGATCCCCCGTGCCGCCCGATCCGGCCGGCGGGAACAACTCCTCTAATTAACATTCGTCCGTGTTCGCGAAACTGAAACCTCTCTTCTATGCCGCATTGATCGCAATCCCACCATCGACGTCATAACAATGACCTGCAATATCCCAGAGAGTGGTGGGTAGGTGATTGTGGAAGATGGGACGGACGGGCGGGTGGATGGAAATGGAAGCATCAGAACCGATGTGGAACGAGCGAATCCAGCGACATCGAAAGAAGAACGGCGTGAGATGCGAAGCATACATCGAAAAATAATGCCGAGCGTTTCGATCGGCGCGAGCCATCTCGATTCCTAGCGGACGAAGCTACTGACCGGTCATGTACGCCGCCGCGGGATCGAGGGCCAAAAACCGAACGGTCCCCGCCACCTCTTCGGGCCTGCCGAGGCGTCCCAGCGGAATTTGCTTCGCCATCTCGGCCAGGAACTCCTCGCCGAGACCGGCGGTCATGGGAGTCTCGATGTACCCCGGGCAGACGGCATTCACGCGGATGCCCTTGGCCGCGTACTCCTTGGCGTTGGACTTCGTCAGTCCGATGACTCCGGCCTTGGCGGCGGCGTAGTTCGCTTGGCCCGGGTTGCCGATCTGGCCGACGACGGACTGTGAAAACGACGCAAAGAGTTGAGACGCAGCACTGCAAATGCTCTGAACCCAAAATGACGCAGAAGTACTCACCGCCATGTTGATGATACAGCCTGTGTTTCTCTTTATAGCATGCTGATTTATGATTCAAGTACGAACGTAGCAATTACATTGCCGTGTGAGCTTCATCATTAATGCCAAGCGGATGACAAATTTAGAAGGACTTGTATGAAAGCGTGATGCATACCTTCAGGAACTCCTGGCTGGCGTAAAAGACGCCCGACAAGTTGATGTCGATAACCTGTAAAAGAAGGAGAGAGCATGCTTAATAGTGCATTAAAAGGGAAAAATGAATTCTTCTTTGTACATATCTGACCTGCTGCCATTGTTCTGGCTTCATCCGAATCATGAGGCCGTCGCGAGCGATGCCCGCATTGTTCACAAGAACATCGACTTTTCCGTATTTTTCCATGACCTCTTTGAACATGGCCTGGATGTCGTCTCGCTTTGAACCTGTGGCAGAAGGGATTTGACAAGACCCATGTTATACTGTTGTGGTTTGTGCCGTGAACAACATCATCGACAAAGGACCGACAAACTTACAATCAGCAGTGATGGCAATGGCTTCGCCTCCAGCATCTCTGATTTCTTGACAGACCTGACAATATCGTAGATAATTATTTTAAGAGATGTTTGAGGAGAGAAATGATAGTTGGGACACATTGATCAGTTCACCTTCTCTGCCTCTTCTCTCATCGGTTCAATATCGTTCACCACAATCTTCACGTTTCCAGCGTTGTTCAACTCCAGGGCAATGCTAAAAGTGTTTGGTTTTAGTGTTAGTATAAAAGCTCGACGTAGAGAAGAACATATTCTACGATTCGTATCTCGTTTATTGTCTTTCTTACCATTTTCCGATGCCTCGCGATGCACCCGTGATGATGCAGACCGTGGCATCGGCATCC
Organism: Thalassiosira delicatula; assembly: GCA_036939835.1. Lineage (NCBI taxonomy): Eukaryota > Bacillariophyta > Thalassiosirophyceae > Thalassiosirales > Thalassiosiraceae > Thalassiosira > Thalassiosira delicatula. The sequence continues at coordinate 6,468 of JALLOY010001627.1, forward strand.
GCGTCGATCGCATCGCCCGTCATTTCGAGCGCGTCGAACCTGTGAGTGCACGCGGAGTGGATTGCACTGGGCGTCACCATGAAGGCTTCCGCGCAAAATGCCGTCAGGGTGAGGGTGCTTGCGAGAACAGCGCCGAGCTTCATGGTCTTTCTGTTAATAAAATAATAAGGCTATGTAGGAAGATGCTTTTGTTTGCTTGGATTTTCCGATAATGTAAAATTGATGGGTTTCACTTTATGGCATCAGGCATTGTGGAAAGATATCAGAGAAGAAAGATTGGAGTTCTCATTGTTTTGTGAGGGAGCTGGATTGTAGGAAGGAATGCCTATCACTGCCCAATAGTACCTACATACTACCATTTTCGCCACGAGTGTTCTTATGTTACCCTTCTCATTCCAAGATCGCAAGGAGCCGAATGAGAGGATCGAGGAGGAACCAACGCGAAGAAGAAAAGCCAGGTAGAGCTGCCCGTGGGGGCAGCGGCACTTCTCAGTACAAACACAAGACACATAAAAATCCCCGACAACCTCGACGACATGTTAGAAAAGAAGCACGCAGAGTTGGTCAAGCACAACCAAGCCCACTTCGACGAGCAAAGTGCCAAATGGGATGACAATCCAGATAATGCAAAGGTTTCAAAAGAATCCTACGCCACGCTCATCGAACACCTCGGAAGCTTCATCGAGCGAGATCGAACTCGTGTGTTGAACTTTGGATGTGGGACCGGATTGCTAGAGGCCCAGCTGCGCAATGATGTGAGGGAGATCGTCGGAGTGGACATCTCCGACGGCATGGTGGAACGAATGCGTCGTAAGATAGGCCAAGATCATTGGGATAATGTCAAATCAATACAGGCCGATGTCTTGGACCAAAGCGAGGCAACAAAACAACTGCAGTGTGATGGATTCGATCTAATCGTAAGCTGTTACACTTTTCATCATCTCCAAGATGTGACGAAGACTGCGCAGGCTCTGGTGAAATATCTCAAGCCAGGAGGATACTTTTGTATTATTGATTTTGCTGCTGGTAGCCAATGCAAGGAACTTCATTCCAACTTGAGTGACTCTGCATCTTCCTCATTCGGCACACATGATGGGTTCTCTACAGACTTCCTTGTGGATTTTTATGAGAATCAACTTTGTTTGAAAAACGTCAAGGTGCAACAAGCATCTCCTCTCAAACATAAGGAATCTGAATACTCAACTGTTGTTGCATATGGGCAGAAGGGAAACAAGTAACGGATACAAATTTAAGACCTGCAGTGGCGCACCGCTTACATAACATTTCATTTTACATAATGGCGCAACATTTCCTTTTTGTATCAAAACCGCTTCTCTGCTTGCTGCCCAAGAAAATAAGCAAAATGAAGAACATGCAACAGTTGGCTATTTTAAAGCAATTACACGAATTGATTATTGATCTTCTTCGGCCAAGCAGCAATGGTGGAGGTTGAGGAGGCGCAGGCCGCATGAGGTGGTTTTAGCAATGCTAGATTTGAAGATCTGCATCTGATCAGGAAAAGTCTCGATCGGGGAGTAAAGTTGGTGCAACCAGCGTCCACAGATAGAGCAATAATGAGATCCATTGGCTAACAATCAGCATCCACATGCTCACCTCCCCAACATCAGGGTTGGCGATGTCACCCCGGTTCTCAATAGCTCCCCAGCCCGTCAATGTCATCGCATACCAGCAGCAAATCAAAGCCAAAGTAGCATTCAATTTCCAGGAACTACCAAAGGACTCTGGATTCGTTGAACTCGATTCTTGATGTCCTGGCGCAGCAAGTGGGGCGTCAGCTGCTCCATAAGACTCGTGGTTCAGCACAACCCCACCAGCCTTCGGCGTATCTTCCTCTCCTTCACCTTCATCAATTTCTGAATTCCTTCCACCCCCCAGTCGCTTGTCTGTTGTGTAACTCCAACCCGCCCACGTCATTGATATGAAAGCGATTAGTAGTCCCACAACTATGCTCCATGTTGATGGCTCTCCGAGCTTTGGATTGCATACAGCATTTGGGTTCTTAGACACAGCTGCCCCGCAAAGATAAGTGGCGTATATTGTAATGCAACCACTTGTCAATAAACTCCCTGTCTCTGTTGTTGCCAACTGTACAACAGTGCATAAGACTGACATGATCAAAGTGATCGATATGAAAGTATCGTTGATTGCACACCCAGTAAAGTAAATGTACATGACGACAATCCCTGAAAGAGATGCAGCATAAAGAATACCGCATGATACCAAAATTGCAGCCAGCCACTTCTTTCCTTTGCCGGGGCCTTCGTCCAATTCTGCTTTATCCGCTCTATCCAACCAGGCACTGTTCCAGTTATACGCTATATCAACCAATATGAGTTGTTGTAATAAAACAAATATAGCACTGCCCACCCTAGCAATCCACAGGTATATTGGGATGAAAAATGGTTCATTTGGAATAAAAATTGTTCCAATGCAGAGACACAAGAACAAAAAATATCTGCAATTCAACACGCAATGAATATCAATATCATGAGTTGGTGACAAGATTTAACGCAGGAAGAAACAAAGGGGTTGAGGACGACTGTTCGCCTTACTTTGCTGGCCATGCTTCTCGATTGGATGTTGGTTTACACTTAGCAGCTAAGATTGGCAAAAGAGAGATATCAATTGAAAGGTTAGCGCCTGTCAGCGCAATACTCAATGGATGATAAATTAATTTTGTTCAAATAGATACAGCAAAAACTCTCACCGATGCCAAAGATTATAAAGAACACAACTGCAGCAGACGACGCACGGTATACGCCAGCGTTTCCAGAGCACGCATGCATTAGCTCTTCGCTCCCTTCTGTGCATCCAGAACTCCATGCATCAGATATGTATTGCCAAGGGATCTTTTCGTAGTTTGGTGCGAATGCGTACTGGAAAATCAAGGCTACGACCAAACTCAAGGCAAGTAGAATTACTGAACGTTTCCGCCCGGAGGTGGCGCTCGGAGGGACAGTTCTACTCGTTTTTTTACGACGGCGATGGTGATTTTGAGTTTGCCATTATTTAACGATAATCCAGAGACATTATTGATTGGTGTTCGGAAGAAACTTACGATGGTTTATCATTCCCGCACCACGAAGAACAGAGTGATGCAGAGGCCGTACAGAAGCACCAAGTGACACCTGTGCAACAGGCAGCGATGACGCCTGACATTGCTTTTGCTGATTTTTTGTTGTCGCGAAGAAGTTACACGCACACGGACACGGCCCGTTCAGTTTTTTAGTGGTGCACGAAATTCTGAGCACACCGACCGACCCCGACGTGCTGGCTGGCTGGAAGAGACGGGAAAAGAAGTTGGACAATAATTCCCCGAGCCGGCAACGCGGCGACGGAGGCGGATGAGCGAGCGAGGTCACACACAATCAGAGATCAGAGATCACTCGATTTTGTACTTACTTCGTACCCAGATTTCTCGACACGCGACGAAGCGCGCACGACTGTGCGCACGATTCGAAAAGAAGAAAAATCTAAAAATGAATAGGTTCCCCGCAAGGGTATTCCTCTGTAACCCCATAGTTTGATTGTACGTAGGACCACTATGAGATGTGAGACAATGCTGGCGCGGCGACTCAAACAACACATACTTACCGAGCATCCTCCTTCTTGTCCCCCGCCATGAGAATGAAACTCCACCCCAACGTCGACCTCCACTCTCCACTAGTCTTCCCCCTACGCCGTCATTCATAAACAATACGCATACCCTGGCACCTCCATTCCGGTAAATTCTCCGCTGTCTTCCCTAAATATTTTGGTTCGATCCGATGATGAATGAAATTTCATCAACGGCTCAACCAACCTCATCCCTCCACTCGATCTTTTCATTTTCGTGGTGCCTTATCTTGGCCCTTCATCCATTGATCCAGACGTCCAGTTTCTTGCCGAATCATGGGACACCAAGGTCAAGAAAACGCAATGGTACAAGACGGCACACTCCATTCTCTCGGCCAAAAATTCCAGGCTCCCAAGTCCGACGTCAAACATCAGCTGCTGTTGAAATTCCGTGGTCTTTCTTCTACTGATTTCTTCCACAAGGAGTACAAATACAGGCCCGCCTTTGGATCCATTGAAAAGATTGTTAGCGACGTCAGTCTTGGAAAGTCCGCTAGCTACCTCAACAAGGTGGTCTGGACTCAGCCGTTTTGTGCAGATACGGTCAAGAAGTTGATTTCTATTCGCGTCCTCGGAAAGAAAGTCCAGGAAGACATCAAGGTGGCGACGCTTTGGCATGTTATGACAAATGTGAGGTGTTCTTTCATTGCACTTGAAAAAGCATACCATCCGCCCCTGGATCTCTTCAAGGTCAAGCAGGTACGTCTAGCAAATGTGAAGTACCGGACACCCACCCTCAACTATCAGATCACGGGCAAGCGCATCCAAGACGCTCTTCTGTTCTCTGTCAAGAATGCTGACAAGAATGCCTGCCCTGCCTGCATGCATTGATTTTCAATGGCTGTCAGAAATGCTGAATGCAACGCAAAGAACAGCTTTCTGACACCAAAGCTGGCAAAAAATCTGATACAGTCTCGGCAGTTCATGCATGCTGCTGTTACGTGATTGTCTACCCTGGCAATCTTGATGGGATATGATGTCCAACGTGCAAGGAGTTGGCAAAAAAGGCATGATTGTTAGAAGGGGAAGATGACCACTGAGCCATTACACGTCTAATGGCTCAGTGGTCATCGCCCCTTTTAACAAAAGTAACAACATGGTCAGAGTACCATGCCGGGTTTGATTCCCGGTAAAGGCGATCGCTAGAAGAAACATTGCACGTCACTCCACAATGCGTCCGGGGAAGTATACTTAGGGTAGTCCCCAACAAATGGTACAGCGCGCAAATGACGTGGATCGAAGCTGTAAAGCGCAACACTCGCGGCGGCCGTGGAGTCCCAACTAAGTCACTCAACAATGCATCTGGCCTTCACCGTTACATTTGTTGGAAGGGAGCGATGACCACTGAGCCATTACACGTGTAATGGCTCTGGGGTCATCGTCCCTTCTAACAATGATGCAATCTGACAACATGCAGCCCAGATACTGCGGCTTCCTCAAGTGTAAAACTTGTGTACACTTATGTGACGAAACTGGCTGTAGTTGCCAAGTCTCTTTCGACAAAGAGGGACGGCAAGTGATCACGGCTTCAATCATGAAGTCAAAGAAGAAGAAAAGCTGGCAGATAATTCAGCTTTCTTACCAAAGTCCGGAACGGCTTTGTTAGCCTTGATCCAGGCACTCTCCAATAGGTAATTACGTACTATGTACTACATTTTTGGACTAATCTTCTTATTTCTGGTTATGCAAAACAGAAGAAGACTTTCTGCCAACAATGGAGAGTCCAAGTACTCATCTCAGTTATTTGCCCATTATCTAGTCTAATTAACTGAAGTTCTCTACTCCAGATAGGGAAGCTGGGCTAGTCAGCGCTACTTGGATGAGGTCTGATGCGGCGTGTCACACAAAGTTGGCAAGATAAACTGAGTTGGACTTGGGCTTTTGCATTGATGTCAGCAGCGTCAACAGCTCCAACGCCCTTCATGGGAAAGTGTATCTTTCATGAAAGACGGTGGAGGGGGGAGACTAGTGGAAGTCAATATTAGGGTGGAGTTTCATTATCGTGGTGGGGGAGAAGGAAGATGTTTGGTGTGCTTTGATTCGTGGGATTGTCTCGTATCTCATTGTGGTCCTACATACAATCATAGTCTGGGATTACAGAGGAATACTGAGGACCATATTTATCTTTTCCTATTAAATTCTAAAATTGTCTCAACTTGGATTATCGTCTAATTAGCATCAAATTAGCATCTTGAGATGACAATTGATAGGACACTTGTAGTATTTTACAATTCATGGGAGTACATCTACTACTGTTAATCTAGTCAACATGTTGTAGCATGATGTTGTCTAATTTACGTTGTATACATTATGAGGGTGATAGGTCAATGTGCCTGCCACCGTCCATGTTTCTGCTAAGGCAGTGTGCTGCTGCGTCAGTTCTTACTGACTCAGCACACCGATGTGTGGAATCCCATTAGTTGGGAGTCCTTGCGTTATGCGAGGAGTGCCAACTGATGGGACTCAACTCTTGACTTGTGATCTGATTTGCGGGGCAAGGGGCAGTGGGCACCCAAGCTTGTAGCCCACTGCTGTCTGTCCAACACACCCTCTCAGATCACTAGGCTTCGGAGCCCACGGCAAGAATTCTGGAGAATTCTTTCCGTACAGGTATACTAGCCTCCGCGTTCGCTCCGGCTAGCGCTTCGCGTACTCAATCTAATTAA
>JALLOY010001674.1:0-10000 GCA_036939835.1 Thalassiosira delicatula
CCGGATGATTTTTCTGGGTGGTTTCCCAAAGCCGTGGTGACTCCGGGTGGCCTTGCATTGCTGCCAGTACCGGTATGACACAGCCTGGGGGAATTGGGGTGCAACCCTTTGACACCCATCATTCACAGAATGCCCGATCGGGTTGGATGTGGAACCCCTGCATTGGTGATGGTGCCTCGCCGAATGCATTAGAGACATCGGTTCTCTGCCACCGTCAGCATGTAATACAGGCGTGAGCTCGTTTGGTCAACCTAATTCGCGTACGTGTAGTCGAGAATCCGGACCTGGACAGACCTTGTGGAACCATCACATGTGCATCTTGCCTTCTTTCATTGATCAAGCTCCTTGACAACATGTGTCCAGACACTGGCTCACCAAACATGTACTGCGCCTTATATTGGTCCAGCTGTGTCCACTCTGAACACTGTCAATCATCCCAATCGGGTGTGCCCAGTATGTAGCCAATTACGAGTCAGTTTGAGGGGGTTCGTGACAAGGTTTGTGACCCCCCCCCCCTTAAACAGATGCTCAGCTTGGGGGCCAAGGATATGTTCGTCTGGTAGGCAGTATTTGTCAAACATACGTATTGGGTTAATTACGTCAAGGTTTGCTTGTGGTATGCCCTTATTGGTCAGGCCGTGACGTATCTCCGGATGTGAGAACAACAAAGTGCGACACTTGAGCTTTTTGGAGACCAGCTCTGCAAGCACTTGTTGGGCATCGTCAATGGTTTTCACATCTATCTTGTTGATACTGATTAGCCAAGCCTTTTTGAGGCAGGTGCGCCATTTCGTAATGTGCGCGCCTGGAGAAGACTTCTCCATATGTTCGAGAATCAGGCGTTCACCCTGGACTGCGAACTTCATACCACCGGTAGGCTTGTTGAACCGCTCAAAGTAAACAAGGTTCATGTCTTCTTTGAACACCGTATTGTATGGGTACATCGACATGTACACCTGCCGTTGGCTGCAGTTCTTTGAGGTCCGACTTCTTTGTAAGCCCCAGGTCATACAATAGCTGCGGGCCCAGAGGGTGCGACGGTTGGAGGCACTACGTCTCACCAAACGTCGCATGGTGAGACTATTTAACCCTACTGCTGTGCATGTCAATGTAGACCACAACCTGGTCAGTTGCCGTCAACCCCAGGAAAATCCTTGTAAAGTCATGTCGGTCAAGTTTGGCCCACCTCTTTCCGGTCCGCTTGACGCATACTTGCAACCTGAACAGGCGGAAGAGCTTCAGGTTTGGTCGCTGATCAAACCACGCCTCAAACGGTATGCACAAGGTTGCCTTGTGCACGTGTTGGTTGTGTAAGTAGCTCACATGGACCAGCGCCAAGGACCAGTATTTTGCTGGGAGGCCTGAACTGTACCGTACATTTGGAATGGAAAGGAGCTGTGCGAATTGGGCAGAATTAATTCTCGCGTCGTACAGGGAGTTCAACCTTTATTTTTTTTGCTATAGATTAGTGATCTGGCTATGTACCTGTAAATTTATAACTGTTGGTGACCAAAGGATCTGGGTGAATTAATTCTGCCCGATAAGAGGTACGCGTTCAAATCGATGATTTGGAAGAATATGGCCGACTAAATTCGAACTTAGAGTAGCTAAATTCATAACCTGGGTGCTGGGTTTTGGGTTTTTGCATAATTATCGANGTGAATTAATTCTGCCCAATAAGAGGTACGCGTTCAAATCGATGATTTGGAAGAAAATGGCCGACTAAATTCGAACGTAGAGTAGCTAAATTCATAATCTGGTTGCTTGGTTTTGGGTTTTTGCATAATCATCGAACGTTGCGAGGTCGAAAAATCGAAAACTTTATCTTATGGAGCACTTTCTCCCTCCCTGATATTGTGCTTACTCGGAATTTTTGCGCACCCTTCGGTCGGTGCCATCGACAGCAATACTGCGGAGCGGAGGACGCCTCCATCGTCGTCCGTCCGGCACGGCGTTCCGAGCGAGGATCCCGACGCCTATGACTACCTCATCATACAATATCGCGGGACGGACCCCGACGATTCGTCGTACTCCCTGACGAAGCGCATCGTCAAGGACGGTCGCACGCCCCTGAAGAAGGTCGTGCGCGATCCTCTCCCGATAAGGGATCACGACGAAACGACCAAGTGCCCCCACGTGGACAACCTCCTGCCCGGAACGGCGTACATTCAGACGGCCCCCGATTTCTTCTGCGACGCGAACGTCCTGGCGGAGGAACTCCTCCGCGACGGCGGCGGAAGTGGAAGCGGCGGCGGCCGGAGCAAGAGGAAGAAGAAGGGAATAAAAATCGTTCACCTTGTCGGGAATCCGTTTCGGTTGGCGGTCGACAACTACAACTACCACTCGCGGGATCCGACCCCCGAGGCGTGGGTGAAGGGATTCGACGTGTGCGCCTCGGAGGAGGTCGCACCGACGGACGCCGACGAGAATCGTCCCGAGCGGTTGATGTCCGCTCTGGGATCGAACGGGGTCGTGACGGACGAGGACTTCGACTCGGTCCTCGAGCTGTGCCGTTCCCTGTTCACGACGTATCCCGGGCTGGAGGAGCCGGACTATTACGCGCACCTGCGGAAGATGAAGCCGGCGAGGGGACTGGAGCTCGCGACGTCCGAGTTGTTGCGGGGGAAGAGGGGCGGGGATATCGCTCGGATGGCGAACAACGTCCTCAAGTTACAGCATCTGCAGGAGATGGAGGCGCAGGCGAGCATCGCGCAACACCGCCTGAGACCGGAGAAGAGGATCCAGGTCCTGACCCTGGCCGTGGAAGACTTCGACGAGGAGCCCGAGGAAACGGCGATGCGCTTCATCGATTTTCTGCTAGGCGATGGCACCCCTCGGGAGGTGAAAGAGAGCATTGTGAAGGAGTACGGAGAGGAACATCTAGAATCGACCAATATAAGCGATGATCGTAATCGCACCGCCTCCAAAGACAGTGATGACGCTAAGTTGGAGGCTTCTCTCAGAGGACATGATTTATTTGGGATGATATTGGAGAATATTGAAGAAGTAGTGGATTATGCACTGTCGGATAGCAAACGGAGGTGAAACTATTGTAATCAAACTACACGACACTGACATTACTTATCATCACCTGACTTGTGCAACTACGGTATTACTGAATCTCCGTGCGTAGCCGTTCGAGTGATGTCTCGCCGTTGGCGTATACTTGACTGCCAGATCGGCTATTGGGTCTCTAGCAATGAAACTTTGTTTGAAGCATGGACCTAGAAAGACAAAAATTGGTAACAACCCAAACGCCTAGTTAAATCGCCTTGAAATATGATTTTGCCCAAAAATACCAGGACCGCTTACAGGAGGGGTCGGAAACGCCAGTACTATCAATGTTCTTGAAAACGTCTCCAGACGTTTTCTCTATGGTAAAGAGGGTAAACTGATCGAGTGCATGATTATTATTCTTTGTCTACTTATCCTAGGAATGTTATTACAAGATACGATTGCATTTACCAAATAGATTCAGCATCACTAAAAAACTACGTCATCTTCCAAACTAAATGGTCTGTTGCAACATGGCTGATCTGGCATTTGAGAGAACTCTGCCGAGACTCACTCCTTCCGGCTCGTCAAATCCTTCAAGCTCAATCAAATTAGTGTATACCTTTTCAAGCCGAAGCAGTGATGCCTCAGCATTATCAGGGGTGTACCCCTCTTCCTTGAAACTTGCTCCTACCTCGGGGAAGGCTGACATGATAGCTTGCTTGATAAAGACACTATCCACATGAGGCTGCACGACAACGGAAGAGTGGAGTGTTCACATGTGAGTAAGAATAAGTGGCATTAACCGTACCAAAAATGGAGAAGGTTCATGTACTCACAGTATACCCACTACCAACCAAATAGTCTATGAACCACTTTCCAACCTCTTGGTTGGTTGCGTCTACTTCCTCTGTATTGCTGGTTCCCAGGGAAGTGTTGATTCGATTGCATATTGACAAAAGGTCATCAGCCGTGTTGACCACGTTTAAGTATTCTTTGGTCTTGCCTTGGTGGTACAGGAAGTCCTTCTTTGCACGTTTGCGAAGCACTGCTAGCTCATCTTTTTCGTCTTCGTAGCTGCGCGGATGAATAATAAGATACGGCTGACCTTTTTCAAATCTTTGTTCATTGATTGCCTCGAGCTCTTCGGCTGGAATCCAGTCACCACGTAAAGCCCGCTCAACCATTTCTTTATCCTCGCCGCGAAGTGGTTTGAGCTCTGCCGGTCGAGCTTTGGGTGGCACATTGCAGCCTTTGACCCAAATCAATGGAACATTGACCAGAGCGGCAAGAAAAGAAATTGCGATGCATATCCAAATAGCCACAGGCGTCCCCAGATTGTCGGAGATCATTCCGAGCATGAACGGAGATAAAGCTGCTCCAAAATTCATCACAGTGATGTTGACTCCTTGGCAAAACCCTCGTTGGTCAGGTGGCGATGTTGCTTCCAGCATTGGGCCAGTGGAAAGCTGTGCAAGAGAGAGAGGAATCAGTGAAACTTTTTGTTGTGTTCAAATCAACGTGGAATCTCTGACTTCTTACCTGGCTAATAACTGTGACGGGGAAGCTTGCATAGAGCAATGCAACAAATACCCCAAAGGTAACACTGCTGGCTGGCTTAGCCAATCCGATGTATAGCATAGCAATGGTCACGATGCCAGTTACGACCTTAAAGTTCGATGAAGCAAAAACAGATGAAGTAAAATATGAATGCATATGTCTCAAACAAAACGGAATACAAGCGTTGTCAATGAGTTCTTTGGTCAATGATTTACTCACATTCCCAAAAATGCATCCACCTGCTAACCCTATGGTGTTATAAACAGGTGGAGAAAGTAGTGTCCCGGGAACAACTGGATAAAGAATAAAAGGCAATCATCAGCATCAGGAACTAGCAAAACTATACCAAAAGTGAGGTGAACAATTCAACTTACCCGTCAATGCGACAAGTACGCTAATCCACTTGTATGCATCCTGCGACATAATTGGGTCTTGCCCAACTTTCTCAAAATCATTGTAGAATGAATTAAATGCAAGTGGTGAGAGGCACAGAGGCATCAAACCAGCGGAGCCGATATTATCCCCTAGAGCTCCCAGGATGATATTTCCAAACACTTTCCAATTCAATGTCGTGGGTGCTGGTATGCCGTCGTCATCCTCATCCTCGGCATCGCCTAGTCCAAGCTCTTCCCTCTCACGTGCGCGTGATGCGAGGATATCCTTCGGTTCAATGAGCATAAATGTATTAAAAACTGCTGCAACTAGCACGAGGGCCGCGCCTATGAGCAGCGGCTACAGCATTCGCATAGCAAGTATTGAGTACCTTGGAAACGGAACGGATAACGGCAAAGCGATGTCGATGGCAAAAAGACACTTACAAAAAACAAGCCCTGCGTTTCCATCAAAATTGCAATGATGCCTCCTCCTGCAGAGCCAAGCATCGAAATGCCAACAAGCACTCCAATCTCAGCGTCCTTCTCTCGCTTTGTCTCATTCACATCCCCCGCATAGGCTAGCCCTACGGGAACCGACGCGGACACCAAACCATTGAGAAAGTTCATTGAACAGTAAGTCCAGAACGACTTGCGCATAACAAACTTGAGGACGCAGCCCGCGGCGGATCCGTAGAGGCAGAGGAGTAGCATCGGTTTGCGACCTCTGATATCCGATAGTTTGCCAATTACCATGCTGGCAACGGCCACGCCAAGGAGACGCGACATGGGAACGAAGTAAGTGGCGGCGGAAAATCCGAATGGTTCGGTGCTAGGGAAGCTGTCTTCGTGCGCACCGGGAAGAACCATGATCGCTATGAAAAATTAATATCAACATATTGCACATATTGGTAGAAGAATGCGGAGTTTAGATGGAGGTAATATGGGAAAAGAGTGTTTTTTGAAGCGAAAGTTGAGGCGCTCCCTTTCCTCCACTTTCCGTCGCAATGAATACTCACGATAGTTGGGTTGCTCGATTGTACCCGCCACGGCATCGACGAAGATGGCGAAACGAAGGCAATTCATTGAACGCTTGAAGACCTTCGGACTGATGATCAATTCCTGGTAGGGCTTGATGGATATGTCGGCAGAAGAACTGCTGTTGATGAAGCTTCCCGTCCTGCCACCCGTATCCGCTGGGGGGAGTAACGCTGCCATAGTGTCGGTTTCTTCGTCCATGATGATGATGTTTGAATATTTGAATGAAGAATTGAATGGATTAATGATTAATGAGCCCGCCCTTTGGTATATCGTACAGCACGAGAACAGATGGGGCGGGGTGTCGGCGGATGCGATGTCTCATGTCTCATGAACGAAAACATCAAATAGTAATATCTCAACCGATCGAATGGGTACATACGATATCGCACGTTTTCATCTAATATTCGTAGGTAAGGTATTACATAGAGAAGTACCACATGTAGAATATTTTTTGTTTACCCAGATTTTGCTTGCTCTGAAGATCTAAGATACGACTCCTATGTAGAGGGAAAATGGAGAATATTGACTTATGTATTCGAAATTAATTGGGATATCTGTATCAAGACTCTCATCTCGAGGCAGTGTTATCACAGACGTAATCAACGTGGGAATCGTAATAGGAGTATCTAGGACTCATGTCCGAGATGTGTCTGGAAGATTAAAAAGACGACACGCGTCATACGTTCGTTCGGCTTTAACTCTCCACTAGTTCAGTGTAAGTATGACCAGAATTTTTGCTACCTTCGCCTAAGGACGGATCTGTACGATATGTTGCTCAAACATCAAATTATCCGATTCTCATCCGATCTTACATACAACACCATTACTAGATAAAAAGCATCCCCTTGTAGGCTGATGCGAAATCCATCCTACAGCCTTCCAATCGAACTCTCCCCTCTCGCCCTCGTAAACTTAGCTCTTCAATGCATTTGGAAAGAGGGGATGTGCTTATTGTTGGGGGCGCGGGGGGGGGGCGCTCAGTGGCTGCCCACTCTTACTGCACGATAGTGGTGTGCCTTATCATCCTCCCTCATTATCACAGTCAACCATGGTCATGGATCTCTCCATACTCGCGGATGCTGCCGCCACCGCCGTTGCTGTCAATGGCGATATGGCCGCCTATGAATCGCCCATGTCCCCCGGCAATGCCCGTAAGCGTGTGGTTACGTCCGATTCATCCAATCCGCGCGATCGCAAAAGCAATAAACAATGAAGATCAACTCAAGCAGATATTTCTGCGGCTGACTCCGATGCGTTCCTGTTCAACCAGTTCAACGCGCCGTCGTCTCTCAAGGCCACCAACAACGCGTCACCTTCTAACGTCGCTCCCGACCGACTCGTCGCTCCGGTCGATAGCCACCCTGCACTGTCGTACGCTGTCATCCCCCTGCTGAATCAACAAACGCGGGTGATTCCAACAACAATGTGCCCCTCATCAAACGACGTGTAATTCCTGTCATGTCAATCGAGGATATCCCCATCGACCAGCGTTGGGTGGTGGAAAAGGCAACCAAGGACGTCTACGGCATCGACACTACTCACTCATTTCAGGTTGAAGCCATAAATTATTTGGTGTTTGGAGATGAACAAGGGAATGATAAAATTCTCAACATGATAAGGAAGACCGCTGATGGGAAGTCCCTAGTTGCACAGGTGACAATTGCGATAGAAAGGGGGTTTGTATCACCCTCGTGCCATTGATTGGCCTGGGTTCTGACGGTTGAGACGGCAACCGTCATTGAACGGAATATAGAGGGATACCACGTCGACAAGCACAAATACGCTGATGCTTGGCTACTTCTGAAGCGGTTATATCTTCTCACAGATGATGAGATGGCTACTACCTCCATCACAATCTTCATTTCTCCCCAGGGGCTGACAGCGAAACCACCATGATTGCGTGCTGTTAAAACACTAGCACAACGTGGACACCTCTCCATGTTTGTCATTGGTGAGGCACACACCATCGAGCAGTGTGGGCGTGATTTCCGCCCAGAACTCAAAGAGGCACTTCACAATATGCGGGATGCCATTGCTTCCATGGACACGTGTATCCCAATTCTTGCAATGTCAGCTACGTACCAAAAGAATGATAGAAAGACTGATGCAAAGTGCCTTGGCATAGACAAACCAAATTCACTCATTCGTAGAGGGTCCGGGTGGTCACGGTGGCCGAAAAAAGACATCAATTATTTTTATTTTTATTTGTTCCAATGTGTTCTAATTACTTGCAAGAATATGCCACAAAATTTTTGGATTTTTTTACACCTCGGTATCCTACTAGCGGCCCAAAGTACGCCTCATTTTTGGCATCACGAATGCGCGTGTGACTGGATGTGACTGGGTGTGACTCATAGTAATTACATAGTGATTTTGCTTTTTTCATAGTTTTGTACTGATGCACATAAAGTTATTGCTCTATTCAAGCCTGAAGTTGGTTGCATATATTTTTTTGGATATACACTTAGATGCGCATGTATACTAGCATGGACTACATGCTAGAACTTACTTTGTAACATGGTAGTACAGTACGTACTTACATAGGCTAGGGTGTAGGATCAGCCTAGCCAAAAAACAGGAAATGTTGTGTTTAAGGCGCCCATCAGTTTAGTGGCGTGGCTAATATCCAATACGTAGGATTCAGTACGATCTTTTTTTGAGCTGGGTAATGACGGATGCTTCTTCTTGGACGCGGGCACAATCAAACAAGAACAATAAAGAATCAATAATTATTTTTGTTGTCTCTTGATAAAGCGTTTTGACAGGAGGCTTTTCATAAGGCGAAAGTGTGGTTATGCTATGCTAGTAAGACGGAAATGTCATGGTGAGCCTAGCAATCAGGGTAGTTATCTGTTATTGTGAGTCTAAAAGTGATGGCGAATGAGGTCAAGAGACCTTGATAGCGACAGCTGTCAGAATTCCACATCAAGAGTGTGTCATGCCATTGTCTACGTGTGGGAAGTGCTGTAGAGATGTGACAGATAGACGAAGTCTGGCCTTGCTCGTGTTTCAGTAAAAAGAGCAATTGAGATCACTAGTTATTGCTTGTCACCCAAACAAGAAATGACGAGGGAACCGAGTCAACTGAAACTGATGGATGGAATGCTCATCTCTTTGTGAAATGTGTGAAGGATCATAGGTGTCTGATTGCTTCCTTAGCCCCGTAGAAACCCGCTAGGGGTGGGGAACCTCATAGGGGTATAAAATTCTGGATGTGCTGAGAAAAAAGATAAAAATCAGTATACGGCCTCAGAACTCGTTTTGCGAACTGGGTACAGGGTGAGTACCTGTCCTGTCTTTTGCAAGGGCAAGGTCTCAAAGTGCGTAGGGACCGGCTGGGGATAGATCCGGTGTATGGCAGAAAGTCACAGACGCCGTGGTGCGGGCTATGGTGTCAGGGGGGTAAAAGAGGAGTGCAGGTGGGACATGTGGACCAATGATGGCTGAAGATCGACCAAGGGTGGGTCGTTCCTGTACATGTGTCTGAAAGTACGTAGTGTTTCCCAATTTGATGGTCCGGCCCTGTGCCGTAGGCAAGAACCACAGGTCATGTCAAAGTTGAAAGGTCTGTGAATGTAGGTTGCTGAGCACGAGAGCCAGACCCATTGGCAAACAGGGGCCAGGCCTTTAGATGCAGCATACTCCGTCGATTCGAAGGTAGGCTTGATCAAGTCTATCCGCCACAGCCGATCTGAGTCCTCAAGAAGACTTGATATTAGGTGATATTCCAGCCAGTAGCACTGATTCATAGCATTGAAGTAAGTGCCGTCGGGGTGGCAGATGTAGAGCTCGGCAAGGTAGCGACCGTCCGATAGAGCTTTGGGTTGTGGCGCATGGTCAAGGATAGGTTTATGCGTGTCAAGGTCCATTCTCTTGTGCTGGAGCCAAGAGTCGCCAAAGATAAGAAGAATAGCCTGTCTTTGCTTGCCAGTATGCTCGTGGACAGCGGACCAGGCTCCAGTGTTTGTGGAGCAACGGTGCACAGAACCAGGGGATCTGGGTTTGCAGTATCACTGGGTAGGTCTGTAGCGAAA